>CM060683.1:138498112-138740612 GCA_030686995.1 Artemisia argyi | reverse complement strand
GTATAATTTAAAGAAATGTTTTATTAAGAACATGTTTTCAAAATTCAAAACCATAACAACCATATTTCCCACTCAAAACCGACAACAAAACTTCACCAGATAGTTTTGCACCACGTTAGGACAAAACGGGGAGCGTTTGTCTGGACGGTCCCTTAAATAGGACGGCGGTCCCTTATCGATAAGGGACCATCCAACATTTAAGGGACCTTCGCCTCTTTCCTGATGCCTATAAATACAGAACTATTTTCCTTCAGAAATCTTCACCTCTAATGCACCAAAACCTTCTGTATTCTGAAATTCTTTCTTAAACATACTCTTTGATCACATTATCAAGTTCTAGTTGTTTACAAGTGATCACACTCATCTTTCCTCTAAGTGCAAGAGAAGAACATTCGTTGTAATCAAGAAACGAAGTGTTGAAGAAGAGTTTTGCTCATCTCATCTTATTGTTGTGGATCTATCATCTCTTTCATTCATTGTTTCATGTATGTAACAGGACTTGAGTGCAAGTCTTATATTGTGTATTGTGTTGTATCGTGCGATCGTGTTGGTACGAGGTGTGAAGCCACGTGGGCTTTGATAGATTGGTTCTAGCTAGGATTAGAACTCGACATTCCAATTAGTGTCGTTAAACTTGTTGTAAGCTTGTGTAAGGTTTGTTCCGCCATAAGGGAGCATGTTGATATAGTGTTTGTGAAACTCTCGAGTGTGAGACTCGAGGAGTAGAGTAGGGACGAAGGAGTGAGCTTCGTGGCCGAACCACTATAAATCTTCGTGTTCCGGTTTGATCTTTCCTTTCTTTATCTTTACTTGTTTATTTATCATTGCTTATATCTATTGTTGTGTTGATTTTACGTAAGCTTCGAATCGAATCCTTTTGTCAAACACAATTTGTAAAGCCAATTTTAATAAAAACGTGATTAATAACGGTGAAACTATTTAACCCCCCCCCCCCCCCCCCTTCTAGTTTCTACAATTGGTATCAGAGCCAGGTTGCTCAAGGATTTTTAAAATATATTGTATTTTAAAACTTGAAACGATTAATGGAATTTGAAAAATATCAAGAAGGGCAGTCTATGCAACGACCACCACTCTTTGAGGCTGATAGTTTTATTTATTGGAAAACTCGATTCGAGATGTATGTGAAATCAAAATATCTTGATCTTTGGTATGTTATTACAATGGGTGACTTTAAACCTATTGAATTTAATCTTGAAACTAAACAAAATGAAGTTGTTCCTTATGACAAACAAAGTGATACTCTTAATAAGAAATTAGCTAAAAATGATGAAGCAAAAATGGTTATTTACAATGTTTTGCCTAAAAAGGAATTTCAAAGAATTTTTATGTGGAATACGGCTAAAGATATTTGGAAAACTTTGTTAGTTATTCATCAAGGTAATAATCAAGTCAAAGACAATAAGATCGATCTTTTGGTTCAACAATATGAACAATTTATCATACCTGAAGATGAATCTATAGATATTTCATTTGCTAGATTTAACACAATAATCACGAGTTTAAAAGCACTAGATGAGGAAATTTCTGACAAAAGTTGTGTTAGGAAATATCTCAGGGCTTTACATCGAAGTGGAGAGCAAAGGTCACGGCAATTGAAGAATCCAAAGACTTGGCATCTTTATCATTATATGAGCTCATTGGTAACTTGAAGGACCATGAGTTAATCATCAAAAATGATTCCGATATTGTAAATAGTAAGGTGGAATGAAAATAAATTGCATTAAAAGCTAAAAATGAATTAAGTGATGATGAAGACTCAAGCTCGGAAAGTGAGGACGAAGAGTATGCATTGGCAGTTAGAGATTTCAAGAAATTTTTTAAGCTAAGAGGAAGATTTGTAAACTTCTTAAAATCGAAAATGAGGAACTCAAAGAGGAAGCCTTAAAATTAAATAAGTTTGAAAAGATCACTCACTCTCTTAGACAACTGATAGGAGTTCAAAAGGCTTCCGACAATAAAACCGGTATAGGTTATAACTTTTTTGAAGCAACACCAAACATATCAAAACAAATAAAATTTGTGAAGTCTCAGTCGGACCTGGCTACTGGAGACGGTCCCTCAAATCCACCCGACGGTCCCTCACCTTTGAAGGACCGTCCCATCGATAAAGGACCGTCCCCAGTAAGGAAGACTGTGACCTTACCCAAAGTCATTACAGATTCTGGTTCAAAACAGTCAATACTAGAAAAACCAAAAACACCCATTGCTAGTATAGAAGAAGTAAAACAATTCTATAGACCAATACTAAAACTAGGACTAGGTTACAACAAACCAACTATAAGATCTACACCTCCATCCCCTAGGAGAACAGATATACCAAATAGACAAACTGAATCAAAAACAGCTAAATATAAAAATCATTATAAGAACTACTCCATGAATTGGAAAAATGATTTCCCTCATATGGGATTCTACACACCATTTCCACACCCTAGACAAATGCAACAAATGTATAGGATGTTTGGCGCTAACAACTTTAGACCCATGAGATATTGGGGACCATATGTTTGAGTTTGTCTGTGTTATCACTAGATATGCTTGGGAATTGGCCTGGAGCCCGACGAATAGGTCAAGGATAGCGGATGCACAAATCACATGACGGGTAATCGCAAGCTATTCTCATCATACAATGCAAGTGCTGGAGGTAATGTTACATTTGGTAGTAATCTCAAGGGCAATATCATTGGCAAAGGTACGATCACTCATAACTCTCTTACTATTAATAATGTAGAACATGTGGATAACATAGGTTTTAATTTGCTTAGTATTAGTCAAATCTGTGATAATGGTTGCAAGGTAATCTTTTCCAAAGACGATAGTGAGATAATTAAGAACGGAAAAGTTGTTACAAAAGGAATTAGAAAAGGTAACCTATACGTTATGAAAATTAGTAACAAGCCTAGTGAGAACATATGCTTAGCTACGGTTAATGATAACTCTACTTTATGGCATAGAAGATTAGGACACGCCAACATGCGTCTAATACAATCATTGTCTTCTAAGGATCTAGTTAGAAACCTTCCCAAACTTAGGTTCGATCGACACTTTTGTGATGCTTGCAAGGTTGGAAAACAAGCTCACTCCAGTCACAAACCTAAGAACATGATCTCAACATCTAGATGTCTAGAGCTTTTTCACATGGATCTCTTCGGTCCTTTCGCCATACGGAGTTATGGAGGAAATCTCTACACTCTAGTGATCGTAGACGATTACTCTAGGTACACTTGGTTTCTTAAAAATAAGACAGAAACTTTCGATCAATTCAAAATATTTAGTAAGAAAATTCAAAATCAATTAGGATGCAACATAGTTTCCATTAGGACAGACAGTAGAGAATTTGACAATGAAGTTCAATTCGGAGCTTATTGTGATGCTAATGGTATTACTCACAATTTCTCGGCTCCACGAACTGCACAATCAAATGGGGTAGTCGAAAGGAAAAATAGAACCGTACAAGAAATGAGTAGAACCATGCTCAATGAGCAATCGATTCCCCAAAAGTTTTGGTGTAATGCCGTAGATACATCCACCTATATTCTTAATAGAATTTTAATTAGACAAATCATAGGAAAAACCCCTTATGAAATTTTGAAAGGTATGAAACCTTCCCTAGATTACTTTAGAGTGCTTAAAGACTATCTCACCAAGTTTGACCCAAAGTCTTACGAAGGTGTATTTCTAGGTTACTCTCAAACTAGTAAAGCCTACATTGTCTTAAACAAGGAAACAATGGTCGTCGAAGAATCACTCAACGTGACATTCGATGAGAGTCCCCCTCGACCTAAAACTTCACCTTTGGTAGATGATGATTTGGATGAAGAAAGCGCCATAGTTGAAAACATGAAAAACCTAGGCATATCTCAAGAAACCATCGAAATAGGTGAAACTTCAAATGTTAAAGAATCTAAAAGCCACCCTTTAGATAACGTCATAGGAAGCCTAAACCAAAGAACCCTTAGATCATAAGTTCAAAACAATAGCAACTTCTTTTGTTTTGTTTCAATCACTGAACCTAAAAATGTCAATGAAGCATTGAAAGATGAAAGTTGGATCATCGCAATGCAAGAAGAATTAAACCAATTTAAATCTAACGATATTTGGATGTTAGTACCAAGACCTAAGAATATCACAATAATAGGGACTAAGTGGGTATTTAGAAACAAACTAGCTGAAAATGGTATTGTATCTAGGAACAAAGCTAGGTTAGTCGCACAAGGCTATAATCAACAAGAAGGAATTGATTATGACGAAACCTATGCACCCGTAGCTAGACTTGAGTCCATTAGGATATTACTCGCATATGTAGATTTTAAATTGTTCCAAATGGATGTGGAAAGTGCATTCCTAAACGGTCTCATCAATGAGGAGGTATATGTTTCACAACCTCCAGGATTCATTGACTTCGAGTACCCCGAGCATGTTTATAAATTAAAGAAAGCTTTATATGGTTTAAAACAAGCCCCTAAGGCTTGGTATGATAGGTTGAAAGCTTTTCTTCTTAAGCATGAATACTCGATGGGAATGGTAGATAACACTCTTTTCACCAAGAAAAAAGATTCAAACATCATAATCGTCCAAATATATGTTGATGACATTATATTTGGTTCAACTTGTCAAGACATGTGTGATGAATTCTTAAGAATCATGCATGACGAGTTTGAAATGAGTATGATGGGCGAGCTTAACTTCTTCCTTGCACTACAAATAAAACAATTAGATGATGGAATATTATTTAATCAATCCAAATATATTAAGGAAATGCTTAAGAAATTCGGACTAGAAGATACCAAACCTATGAAAACCCCAATGGCTACGGACACAAAGCTCACCAAGGATGAAGAGGGTGAATCCGTAGATAGTACTAAGTATAGAGGTATGATAGGAAGTTTATTGTACCTAACGGCAAGTAGGCCCGATATCATGTTTAGTGTCTGCCTTTGTGCTCGCTTTCAAAAAGATCCCAAATCTTCCCACTTAGAAGCGGTTAAACGTATCTTCTGATACATTAAAGGCACTATGCACTTAGGATTATGGTATCCTAAGGGGACCGGCATAGAAACTATAGTTTACGCCAACTCTGATCATGCGGGAGATTATGTGGATCGAGAAAGTAGTAGTGGCATCCTAAGGGGACCGGCATAGAAACTATAGTTTACGCCGACTCTGATCATGCGGGAGATTATGTGGATCGAGAAAGTACTAGTGGCATTTGTACCTTCATGGGTTGTTGCTTAACTTCTTGGTTCTCCAAGAAACAAACGGCACTAGCTATCTCCACAACCGAAGCCGAATATGTAAGCGCCGGAAAGGCATGTCAACAAGCACTATGGATGAAACAAGCTCTCGTAGACTATGGTATTACACTTGATGACATTCCAATCATGTGTGATAATAAATGAGCAATATATTTAAGTAAAAACCCCGTGCAACACTTTCGTACCAAACACATTGAGATTCGTCACCATTTTCTTAGGGATAATGTGCAAAAGGGTAACATATCTATTGAAAAAGTGCCAACGGAGGAAAACATAGCTGATATTCTTACTAAACCACTTAAGCGTGAACCATTCTTTTATCTTCGATTAGGATTAGGAATGATGGAACACATATCTCCTTAGATTTCATAGTTAAATAATGCCTTCTAATCTGAGTCTAGGATTGTCTTGCGCACAAAAATTAGAAATTGGGGAAGTAACTATTTATTTTTATTAACAACCATTGTTTCATGATAATAAGAAAACTTGATTTTGTGCATAAAAACCCCAATTCATGTGTTCAAAATCTTCTCACGAATAGGAAAAATCAAATTTTCTTGCAATGTTAATACAATTCAAAAACGTTTTCCATGCATGCACGATGCGCTCAATTCCTCTATCGGATCATGTAACAAATATGTTTTCCGACATGGAAAGACGAGCAAAATTGAAATTAGGAGACTTTGGATTATCTCTTAGGATGTTTCTTTTCTTTTAAGGTCAAGATAATCACATCTCCATATATGTTTCATATAGGCACACACTAGAAACATTTTCTGAAATCTGGCAATCCTCCTAGTGGCGGTCCTTTATCGACCCACGGTCCCATAAGTGATAAGGGACCGTCCACCTATTTGAAGGACCGTCCATCTATCTATGAGTCGTTAATTGCTTTATGTTCCTGCATGTTTGACTAGCCTACCCTTCGGTCTTGTGGACATTCCTAATTTGCTTAAGAATTATTTGAACTAATTTAACCAAGCATGCATGCTTTACTATTCTTGCCACCTTCATCCTCTACTTAAACCACTACTTCCTCCATCCATTTCCATGGCATAACCTCTCCTCTTCACAGTGTCATCCAACAAAATGTCATCCCCTAGAAAACCAAGAATATCGGTCAAACCCATATGGAGGAAGAAACAAAACCTTGGCGATTCACACAATAACCATGGAAATTCCAATCCCATATCACATAACGAGGCATCATCTTCATCATTCTCTTTCTTTGCCTCTCAACCACAAAATGGGACACCATCTACTCACAATGAGTATACAAACCCGATTCCTCAAGATCATTCATTACCACCTTTGTTTCCACCTCAAATGACAAATGTTAACTCCTTACACTCCATCAAAGCTCAAGAATTCTCAAATCTTGTTGATGTGAGCCTCCTCAATATCATCTTATCCCAGAAACTTCATCCTTCAACTATGTCTCATCCCACTCTTGCCCAAGTGGATGCCCATGGGGGTTATTGTGCTTGTTGCATCTACAATCACAACCACTTTCAAAAGATGAAGAATGATCTTGACTACATCATTTCCATCCTCTTGTCATCCAGGTTTCTCCAACCCCTACTTAAAAACTCCTCTCCACCTTGTGGTCGCAAGTTCTAGGGAAGCATGCATGATCACCAATAAAACCGGACTTAACATGAGATATCCTAGGAGATTAGACTAGGATTATGCTTGTAAACTCATGTTGTAAATGTCATATGAATGACATTATTCTTGTCTTTTAATGAATGATCTATTTTATGAATGAATTGTTAAAATTTTGTTCCAGAAAATCTTCCTGTCGGCGGTCCCTTATCAAGGTGGCGGTCCCAATCTTTAAAGGACCGTCGACCCATTTAGGGGACCGTCCTCAGTATATGCCTATCCCGCCTTCTCTAATCTTATCTGCAGGATTTCTATGTTTACTTGCATGTTTCTTCTAACTTATTGCAGCTCAATTCCATCGATCGATTCCCGAGTGTCCTCATCAAGGGGAAGCACTAAGCAAGGGGGAGTCATCATAATGCCGTGGACTTCATCTCTTCTATGAAGCCTTTTTGATTCTACAAAAAGGGAGAGAACAAAACGAGACTCGTTTTAAAACTCATTAATGCCTAGTTTTATCTAAAATGAGTTTATATTTTGTAATCATCAAAAAGGAGGAGATTGTTAATACAAATAATGTCAAAAACATCATTTGCATTAATCGGTCTCTACTAATTTTGATAATCACAAAATACAAACACACGTTACATAAAACTACGACTAATAAGTTTTTAATCGGGAAAACTCGTTTTCGTCATCAACGTCACTTAAGGTATGTACAAACTTCTACCAACTTGTGTATGTGATCAAAGGATTAAAAACTCTACATTTTCATGTCATAAAACATTTTTACAAATGTATTTTTGTATAATTTAAAGAAATGTTTTATTAAAAAAATGTTTTCAACATTCAAAACCATAACACCCATATTTCCCGCTCAAAACCGACAACAAAACTTCACCAGATAGTTTTTCACCACGTCAGGACAAAACGGGGAGCGTTTGTCTGGACGGTCCCTTAAATAGGACGACGGTCCCTTATCGATAAGGGACCGTCCATCATTTAAGGGACTGTCGCCTCTTTCCTGACGTCTATAAATACAGAACTGTTTTCCTTCAGAAATCTTCACCTCTAATGCACCAAAACCTTATGTATTCCGAAATTCTTTCATAAACATACTCTTTGATCACATTATCCAGTTCTAGTTGTTTACAAGTGATCACACTCATCTTTCCTCTAAGTGCAAGAGAAGAACATTCGTTGTAATCAAGAAACGAAGTGTTGAAGAAGAGTTTTGCTCATCTCATCTTATTGTTGCGGATCTATCATCTCTTTCATTCATTGTTTCATGTATGTAATAGGACTTGAGTGCAAGTCTTATATTGTGTATTATGTTGTATCGTGCCATCGTATTGGTACGAGGTGTGAAGCCACGTGGGCTTTGATAGATTGGTTCTAGCTAGGATTAGGACTCGACATTCCACTTAGTGTCTTTAAACTTGGTGTAAGCTTGTGTAAGGTTTGTTCCGCTATAAGGGAGCGTGTTGATATAGTGTTTGTGAAACTCTTGAGTGTGAGACTCGAGGAGTGGAGTAGGGATGAAGGAGTGAGCTTCGTGGCCGAACCACTATAAATCTTCGTGTGCCGGTTTGATCTTTCCTTTCTTTATCTTTACTTGTTTATTTATCATTGCTTATATCTATTGTTGTGTTGATTTCACGTAATCTTCGAATCGAATCCTTTTGTCAAACAGAATTTGTAAAGCCAATTTTGTAAAAACGTGATTAATAATGGTGAAACTATTCAACCCCCCCTTCTAGTTTCTACAGAAACTCCCAGAATACATTAGATTAGGCCTTAGACCCCCAACCACACAATTAATTGGTTTCTCAGGGGAAAGATCATACCCTGGACGTCCACTTCAGACTGGGAGGACTTGATAACGTATCAATATTAATGGCCCAAGCTCATTTATTACACGCTCGAATCAAACCCATCACCAAGGCCCAATCAACACTTGATAAAGGCCCGACTTAAATCCCAGGCTACGTAGGCTTGGAAGGACCTCTCACGCCTAACTGAATAAGGACAAAGATACTGTTCCCCAACTGTCACTAGCAGTTAAGATGTACCATCTGACAATGCAAAGTGGTGACGCACGACAGACACCACTATGAGCTAAAGGACGAATGAAATCTTTCCTCTTTGTCTGCTCCCGGATGATCGACACTTGACACCCTGGCGACTGTCGATCATCCCAAAGGGTTTATCTCTAAACCCTACAAAACGTAAAAAAGGAGCAACACACAACATCACATAAGTTCTCACACGCTAGGGCAAATACTGCCTCACAGCAGTGAAATATGGTTCTTGTTTAAGTGTTACCCGAGCTTCTTGATCTACATCAATCTCATCGGGTCCTTACCGTTTAACACAGAAAACCAAATAACGAAACCATTCTCATCCCATCTCTAAACCAATTTACATACATTATGTAAACATGTGAGATATTTAGTGGTGTATATTTGTATAAAGTGGATATTTTAATGAAATGTGAGTGGATGGTGACAAAAACGTGTGAAATGTGAGGAGTGGGGGAAAGTGAGAGGAGAAAGAAAGATGATGTGACGCTGTTGTTGATGGTGAGCCGATCATCAGCACTCCCTTTAGCCTAACATATACAAAGGCTATTGCAAACTCTATGATCGCAAGTAACTAAATTAATCCTATATTATTGCATACGAACTATGACGACCTATTCACATTACCCTCTTTATGCACTTGTCAAATACGATTTACATTTCTTCAATGTGTTTATAAGCAACTTCACGTCGGCATTCATTAAGTAGACGTGCTCAAAATGTTAAGATATTCGTCCACACCTTATCAAAATGGATATATAGCACCATATATTTTTAACTTATTTGTACAGATATTTGTAAACTTCATTAACAATTCAAAATGGATAGCATCATATATTTTTAACTTATTTGGCAATTGTCAAACTATGCGTTATTGATTTTCAAACATTTACAGTATCCAACACGATTTATTTATAAATCTTACTACGTAAGATTTTAACATTATGTTTTACCGAGAATTTCACGGTTTTTTTTTTTTTTTTTTTTCTAGTGCGAGTATACGAAATACGTTAGATATAGTACCAGTTGTAAATACTCCGTAATAAAGAGTAAAGATATTGTACTTTAGATTTTAAAGGCTATCTATGTACAAACACGGCTTGCATTAAAAAAGAAACTTTTTTAAACCAAGATTGATTGTGTAATAAAATGAGGCTCAAATCCACATGTACTGTCACAAAATGCCCCACCTGGTAGTAAGTAGACTTCATCATTCTTATTCAATATATATCTTCTCTTTCATATACATCATCACCACCCACAAATGCACCTCTCTCTCACACACACACTAAAAAACATACACATACATCATCAAAACTCTCTTTGAACATTCTGAGGATCACAAAAAACAAGTAAAAAGGTCAATTCTTTGCTGTCTTTTTTGTTAAAGTTTCATTGTTTAAGTTACAAGATTGTATTTTTATTAATTTCATGTTCCAAGATTTGTTTTTTTTATGATTGTCACCGACATTAGTTTGATTATCTTGAATAACCCATTAATTTTTTATATGCATTTTATTGGGTCTTTGATGAAATGACTTGGTTTTAATTTGTTGGGATGTTGGTGAAGTTTTTATTTATGTTTTTAAAATAAAATTTTATATGGAGTTTTTTTTATAAGTTTAATTAGCTTAAAAATGAGCACTCCAAGATATAATGATTAGATTTGATTATTATGTAAAAAATGCTTATTCCAATAAGAAAAAAAATATAAGAACATCGAAATAATCATCTCCCTGCCCGCTTTATGGAAATCTGTTTATGTTATCTCAAAGTAAGTAGATAAGCAGAAGGGGAAGCAGTCTTGATCACCCAAAACTTCTTGTTACAAAATAAGCATATAAGTAGAAAAAAAAAAGCAAATCCCACATGGCCCATTTTCGTATATTGTTGAAAAAGTGAAAAGTACCCTTGTTTTGATTATAAGTTTAGGAAAGAATGTTAAAATGTTACTAGCATAACATTTATGTATTTTTGTTATAATCATAAAGGTGTTGTAAATTTGCAATGTATATTTTATTGTAAAGTTGAAGCACAACTTGATCTAGGTCTAGTCTAGTATGATAATGTCAAAGAATTGCTATTAACTATGTTGATAATTATTTGCACAACTAGGGGTGTATAATTTATACACAGTTGATAAAAATAAAAGGTTGATAATAATGAGACAATGTGCCTAAATGTTTAATGCCACTTTTCCCTTTTCCACTTTTTGATTTTCTATTATTTTTTCCCTACATGTCTTAATCATTGTTAATGCTCAAAAACTTTTTAACGATGTTTATTTAAATTCTTTATGTTTATTGCGTTTTGATACAGCTGATGAGTACTATTTTGCGGGTGTCCGATTGTTTTTCCAAACTTCTTATACGATTATTTGTGAGTGAACTAGGGTGTGGTTGCGATTTCTCATCATAAAGTGCTTATCTACTCAAAATTAGCATTTACCAACCTCCATATTTTTATAATCTAAATTCTCAAAACTGCTTAAAAATAAACATATAATAAGATAAAAACGCAAGTTGGCTTCACCAAACACCCCATGCTTGTTAACAAGCCTTCTTCTCCATCATAAGGGAATCTTGCTTATTGGTTTCTTGTGATACTTTGGACTTGGAGTTTTGTAAACATATCTTTATCATGGTAGTAATGATTTCCATGGACCACAATTTTTTTTGTTTGCTAACTTCTCCTTGTCCTTTTTCACTGGACTACAGTTTGTCTTTTTGCTGGAGTATGTGAATTTGTGATCTAGAATACCCAATGGGTTAGTTTGGTGAAGCCATTTTACCTGCACACATGTACCCAACTTGTCTTCATCTTAATTTAAAGTTAGCAGCTACATACTATGTCATTTGTTTGAGGCAGGACCTAATAATAGATGGAAGTTAAATTTACAAAAAATAAATGTCTTTTGTTTAATGTGGAGATGAATTGAAAATTAACAACATCAATTTTCTTGGTGGTCCTGGTTTAAATTTTGTCCGGAACCCATGTGATAATATATATATTTTTTTCTGGAGTCTTTTTGGTAGTTATTGAGTATGTGTTTACATAGTAAATTTAGTACATTCATAATTAACATGTTCTTTTTTATACCCCGAGTAAGTTTTGTTTAGAAAAGCAGGCTGATGACCAGATTGTCGTAGATACATATTTCTATTAGCTTTGATGGTACCATAGTTTAAAATTTGGTTCTTCTATTAATTCAGAGATATCACTGCACTCATTGCAAGTTTTAGAGGACATAGAGCAAAGTTTTGCCTTGGTTATGAAGGCAACCAGGTAGGAACAAGTTTCTTATAGAAGCTTTGTTCTATTTATTCTGGTGTTATTCTGAAGCTGTAAAAACTCTATTAGATGGCAGCATCATCGTCAAACCAGAGCCAAAAACGACATGTTGGAAGGAAAGAAACAGAGATGGAAGAGATTGTTAGATACATGTCGAATCTGCCAGCTTATTTAGAGAGGGGAAAACCCATCCAAGATAGAGCTTTAAATTTTGGTGTTATGGATTGGGGGCGTTTAGAGCAATGGCAATATTATCATCACAAAAAGGGAGTCACTGGAAGCGACAAAAATTCGCCATCTACCAGCAACTCGTCTTCATTATTTTCAAGTGGTGGTTCGGGTCGCCATTCTAGCAAAGGTCAAGACTCTTCTTCTGCTCCTTTGAAACCTCATCATTCTGCTCTACAATCTCATTTAAACATATCTCCTGAAGAAATCTCTTCTAAAGATCCAGTTAATCACTCTACTGAGAAGAAAACTACCAACCGATCAAGAACCATGTCAAGACGTTTCAAAGATGTGGATCCTCAAAAATTTTCTGAATCTAAATCATTGGATGATCTGGAAAGTTTTCGGTCAGCATCATCATCATCCTTAAAGGGCAAATCGAAGATCCAAGATGAATTGGTAAATGAAACTGAGAGTTTTCAAGATTCATCTTATGGAACCAGTGATGATACTTTATTCCAGAGGCACAAAAGCTTAGTCATCTTCTCTGAAGACATTCAAAAAGATTCAAAGCACGACGTTGTCAACAGAAAGCACTCACATAATGAAGCCAGTTCTGAAATAAATTCTAGCACTCCATGTAAAACCAAGGCCACAGAAGCAAAAGAGTTGAGTCTCTCTTCAAAGAAATCAGATTTTAAAGATGGTAGAAAACACCGCTATAGCTTTAGTATGAGCTCTAAGTCTGCAGCTCCTAAGTCTGCTACAAAAACAGTGGAATCGCCTCCGGTTTCTCATAATTCAACAAAGGATAAATCTTCTGTCACAAAACGGTCTCATACAAGCCCTTTAAAAAGGCTATTGGACCCACTCTTCTCGTCAAAGTCAAATAACCCTGAGACACCCCATGAAAATGCAAAAGTTAAAGCGAAAGTAAAGATGGATTTGAGAAATTGCAAAGAAGTGAAAGTCGATAATTCATGTAGGAATAAGATGAACGATTTATCATCTAAAATACATCAAGCTATGTTTCAAGTGGCTGTAAAGAATGGTCGTCCCTTGTTTACATTTGCAGTTGATAATAACAGTGACATACTTGCAGCCACAGTAAGAAGTATGACCGGGAAAGATGACACAAACAGTTGGATTTATACATTTTTTTCCGTTCAAGAGGTGAAGAAAAAGAAGGGGGGTTGGTTGTCTCAGGGCACCAAAGGCATAAATCCCGGCTATCTTCCTAATGTAACAGCTCAAATGAAGGTTTCCAATCCTTCACCGTCTGATTGTACCACTAGGGAGTTTGTTTTATCATCTATGGACTCGGGTTCAACAGACGACCAAATCTTGGATGCCAATCTGGAAATTGAGCTGGCTGCAATTGTTGTGCAGTTTCTAGGAAAGGCTGAGAAGGACGAGAGTCAAGATTATTTCAGTACAACTGTTATTCTACCTGGTGGTCATCACAGTGTACCTAGAAAAGGAGAACCTTCACCATTAATTGAACGTTGGCGTTCCGGTGGGGTTTGTGATTGTGGGGGTTGGGATGTGGGATGCCGATTGAGAACCCTTACCAACAAGGTGGAATCTAAGAGAAGATCAAACTCCCCTGAAAGTTTTAACCTTTTCTTTCAGGTATACTCTAACTCCCCTGATTCATCTACAGTGGCCATACTAAATTTATCTTATTTGTGTTTGTTTGTGCTAATTATCTGCTTAAGAACAGGCATCCTATGATGACTAAAAGCTAATTAATTTCAGAAAATAGAATTAAAATTTTACTCAAAAGGGGTTTGTAAAATTTTTGGAAAGGGAAATTTCGACCAGTGTACTTTAAACAGGTCAAACGGGTAAATATGAAAGTCGGTAAAAAGGGAACCAGTCAAATGCTTCGAACATCGCAAACGGGTTTAAATCACCCAAAGTTATTATTTATTTTGCATAAAGCCTTTATAATCATTTAATTCATACAGTTATCAGTATAGTTCTGTGATCAAATTTGACGCTTTAATTGGGTATAAAAAATTAGAATTATAAAACAAAGGTGTTTTGGGTCAACCCAACCCATGCCATACCAGATTGTGCGAAAAGTTACTATTTTTTACTAGAACCCATATTGACCAATTCCCAATCCGCATGCGCCAACTATTTTCCTACGTTTAGATGATAATTTTCTTCAGCTTATGTCCTCCTTGCTTTTGACTATAGGGAGATGAGATGAACGGGAGACCCTTCTTCAGTCTTTCTCCATTAAAGGAAGGAATCTTTTCAGTCGAATACAATACGTCTCTGTCACTTCTACATGCATTTTCGATATGTATATCAGTCATCGAATGCAGAAAATCTTCTGACCATACGTACGTTGCCACTCAAGTAGATGAAGGTGAGGCAGGTGAAGATGAGGCTCCCGTAGTCTACGCCTCACTTCCCCCTATTTCCCCTGTTGGAAGGGTTTAGGGTTCAGCAAAAACCTTTTTCTTCGATGATCTAGTTTAACATAGGCGGCAGTTTCAACAGGTACAATATTAAAGTCCTAGAAGATGCTGCATGGAGTCATGTATTACTTATAGCAAATATAATCGTGTTCTCTTTTTCTATCTTAGCAATATTAATGCTTTTGTATCATTTCGCTATATAATAACCTTATATCCATTATGTAATTGTTGATAAAATTAGAGAGAAATGTAAGTCTATGCTTCATGTAATCTGTGAAAGATCATAATGTTATGTTGATGATCTCTTGATGGATTTATTTAGGAAGTCTCAAATCTTCCCTCCAGTTCCCCACACCCGTAACATACACAATAAATTGTCGAGTTTTCCATCTAGGGAGAAAAATCATTACTACGTCACTGTTAAGGTAGTTTAGGTATCAATTTCTAGCATCCCTTACTGACTCCTAGCGTGCGTTACAAGAAAACATTTGGTTTTAAGCTCTAAAGTCATGGGAACAGAACATGAACAATGGTTTGGTTCGCGAAAAAGGTTACGAATAGTAATCAAAATGGTGTGGTGGTGATATTTCTTCCAAACTAACTTTTGATAAACGATATTTCTTAAATTTTATTTCTGCAAACTTTTGACGATGTGCACTATTTCTGAGCATTTTTTCTGTTCAAATTGTGGTGAAACAATTTATTTTTGGCACTATATATTTTGTTGTGGTGTTCATTTTTCAAAGTTATGTTGCGAGTTGTGAGCAACTAACAAATTCTTTGGGGCCAGGTCATTGGACCCAGTAGTCATTTTGCCTCTATAAGTTTATGTTTTTCTTTGACTATTGTAGATTTGTAGCTAAAACAGACAGCCCTAATCTATACTGCATATTGAAATTACTAAAACTAAGATTATTCATTGAATGGTTTCCTTTTCTTACTACAAAATTAATTTTGATTTTAATCAAGATTTCTTTCTACAACAACTTTTATTATATTTGTAAGTTGCATACAGTGTATATAAGTATATTCTTTTAAGCTAATACAAAATACATACTATGTGTAACTCTTAAACATTACAAAGAATTAAAAGATATATCATTTTTTTAAATCTTTTTTGTAGATTTGAAATGAGAACGGTGCCACTAATATGTTTATTCAATGAGCTACAGCCAGACAATTTTCAAACCAAAAACTTCACACAATGAGTTGTTTTTATATGATTCGTCAATATAAAGTCAAATACATTATCTGCCTTTTATTTAAATGTACAATTTACCATATCATCTCATTGTATAAAATTGTGTGAATGTTGCAATTCTCCTATTCAATATTATATTATGATATTTTTTCAGAAAATTGATTTGCACTCTTTTTTCTTATTAGGATACACTATTTTATGCTTTATACAATTGTACCATATTCATACTTTGCCTTGTCAGCTTATATAGTAGTGTGTTCAAATAAAAAACAAACTTTGCAAATCACATCTCATTTTCTTATACTACAGTTAATCTATTCATATTACATGAATCAATTAAACATGAAAAAAATAAATAAATAAATAAAAAAAAACGCAAAAAGCAAAAAGCAAAATAAAGATTGTTATGTAAAACGCAAAGAGAATGAAAATGTGAGCAAAATTGTTAACGGAGACGTCTCTTAGTCCATTGTAGATAATGATAAATGTGTAATTACTTTATAAATAGAATAGACTGATACTAATGTTGTTGTTGAAGGTTTAATGAAGCTTGTTATAGAAAACATGAAAGATACTGCTAAATGGATTGGTATAGTAGGAACCATATGTTACTCAGTACACCAATTATCTTGTATATTTGTGTGTATGCTATACTCTATCTCATTTTGCAATGATATTTTCATTTTAGTATATATGCTCGTAAGATAATACTTATGTTGATATCGAAACTATTTTCGCGTAACATTTGATAGCAAATAAATTAAATTGCAAGGTACTCGCCATCGCAATTCGCAACGAGTGAGTACCCACCTATCAAGTTTAAGCCTTAAGGGACATGACTTTGAATTATGGATTTCACATTCGATCGAAAATAACTTTTAGTCTGTCCTTCATATCTTAGTATAGATTAGACTTGATAAATTAACAGTTTAGATGTGTTGGGTAACATGTAAGCTTGAGCCTTGAGGGTATATTTAACCCGGGCTGGATTAGGTCCAGTTCTGAGTCGCATAGGTTGAGTAGATGTAGAAACTCTTCTTTTATCTATGTTTATTAGCGGTAGTATTAAATCTGATTATAAAAACACATGTCATGGATATTATAAAGTGAACTTTATTAACGACTTATTAGTAAAAGTGTAACCCGAATTTGCTTGTTCTCAAATTAATACCACAATATACCACACTTAGAATTATGAAAGTTAATTAAGCCATGAGATAATCATTCTAGACAGTAAAACTGGCATGGTATATTAACATAACTTATAAGACGTACGTCTCTCTAGCATGGGTCAAATATATTTGAAATCTTCCATTGCATAAAGTTATTGTTATTTTAAAAATTCATCCAGAACGTTTTTGTTGCTTGATACTTACAGGTGGCTTAAAACTATTTGTTTGAGTCACATAAAATTCAAATATATTTCACCTGTAACAATTATCTAGTCTCTGGTTGGTAGAAGAGAATAACCAATCTGCAACCCATCTTTTGGCCCAAAAAAAAAAAAAAAAAAAAAAAAAAAAAAAAAAAAAAAATTGACCTGAACTTGATGATATACATTAACAATAAAGTATGTAAAGTTTACAACTAGGAACCAATAAATCATCTTCAAAGTGTCTAGTGGTAAAAAGTCCTCAAAGTTTTAAGAGAGATTTGAGATCAAGTTAGTTTTTTTTCCCCTTTTTTTTTTTTTTTTTTTTTTTTTTTTTTTTTTTTTTTTTTAACAGCCTCTTAATGCCTTTTAACGAGCCAAATCTCTTAATCGGTCAGACGTTTTGGGAGTTCAAACCATTTTTTTTTCGTTCAGACGCGGTGAAAGGCAGTTATATCTTAATGGTCTAGACTTGAGAGGGGTGTCTTAATGCCCATTGTTGACATAAAATAACCAAAAAAAATTTAGTACGAGCAAACAAATGATACAAAACCTTACTTGAACAAAATTTTCGATTCAGATGAGACATTTACGCCTCAGATTGAGAGCCTATGAATAAACAAACAACACATTAATCTCGTTAGGTCCACATGTTAGAATGGTTAAAGAAAAGTCCGAAAACAGTCACTCAAATACTGGTTCTGGCGCGCACATAAGAGTAAAAAGGCTTTGTTTACCTGTTTACTTGTAAGTCACAATAATACTTATACGTACGATGTTAAATATATTCTTTTAAGGGAGAATGATATTTTCTTGGTACAATACACGGTTTGAAAGTTAATTAAGCCATGAGATAATCATTCTAGACAATAATATTTTCTTGGTACAATACATTTGGATTTAAGTGCTAATTCGGCATCAAGCGAGGGCACTCCCAATTCCATGAGAACTGTGATGTTTAGTTTACGTTATGTGAGGATTACACGGTATTATATGTACGCCATGATATCTTAAACAAGTCAAATTTTCGTCATTTTCTCAAAATCTAGTATAACATAGTGCTCGTGTGCATATGTGTGTGTGTTAATTATGATGAATAAACTAATTTTTGCTATTGAAAATTTAAAAGCGATTCTTAATCTGAAGGCAATCTTTGAAGAAGTCTAGACGGACAAAAAAAGAATAGGTGCAATTTGTCCACCATTTGTTGGTGCTTACTAGGTCAATTTGTGTGCAAACAAACAAAAAAATCCAATATTTTGGTATAAAGAACATTATTTTGGATTTGATAAGGAATTATTATATTAAAGGGTTTTGTTAAGGGGTGTTTGGTATGTGACTGAATTAAAGAGAATGAAATTACAAAAGAGAACGAAATCGCAAAGAAAAATGAATAGCATAAGAGCATTAGCTGTGGTAACGCCCCAACGTGCGTTATGTCGATGTGGCAGCCGCGTTATCACACTGTAGAAACGGCGTTGCTCCACCAACGTGCGTTGTGTTTGTTTTCTTTTTTCCCCACTTCTTTTTTTGCTTTTTTAGTGTGTGTTTAGATGTTCGTATGATTTGTGTGTGTGTTTTTGAATTGGGAAGATGATAATGTCTGACTTATTATTATTATTATTATTATTATTATTAAGATCACTTTATTATAAACAAATATAGTAAGATTTACAAGAAATTATTATTATTATTATTATTATTATTAAACAAGTGTTAGGATTGGGTTGGGCATTTGGGCTTTTCGATGGGTTTAGGTTGGGTTAAAATTTATTTACTTATTTTTATTTTTATAAAGATGCTTGATGTATACTTTATTTTTATTTTCTTTTTTTTTTTAGTTTTGTAAACTTAAAAGAATGTTATTTGTAACTTTTTTGATACATTTTATTTAATAATGAAATTTAATCTGTCTGAAAAAAGAAAAATGAAATAAAATGATGGGTTTTTCTAACATGTGCCCTTAGGCACATGTTGAGAGGTGAGCCCTTGTTTCTTTTTTTTTTTATAAATTCTTGTCATTTTCCATAATTAAAAAAATATTTTGTGTGTATTTTTTTGTGGATCTTTGAGTAAAAAGGATATACGGACTCACTCTTATCATGTGCCTAAAGGCACATGTTAGAAAAAGTGATGTTATTGATGTTAATGGATTTATTGAGGGAGAGATGTTTTTAGATGTTTGCTCTAAAATTTGTGTTGATTTGTTTAACGCTTTAACTGCTCACTTATCTTAGGACTTAAAAACACAACATGGAGATGCTTTTCTATATACAAGCTTAATAAGAATCTAAATGGAAATCCCAAATTTTTTTTTAGCATAAAACACGTTGTACTTATTAGCGTATCAAATTAAAAATCCCAAACGGCGCCGAAGCAACAGCCATGTGATGGTCAATGATTGTTGATTATTACTTCATTCTATCTTGACCGGTCCTTCTAATTACATGAGAGACTGAGAGGTGATGTTTACTTTAGACTCTAGTAGCAAAACAATTGCGTAATAACGTTGTGCCAAGTTGATCATGTTACATCAAAGTTGATTAAAACTTGAAAAAGCCAATATTTTTAACTTTAATTTGCAAGTTTAATATCTATACACAGACGTGACAGGAGCCAAAAAGTTGTTGTCAAAGAGATTAACGTTTGATAAATTTTAAAAGTGCACTACAAATCTTGGTGTTAGGAATATTGCTCAAGTTATGATCGATAACTATACGACTAGAAATACGTGAGCCTATTGGGGGCATACATATACACCGAGTGAACGTTTTATTAATATAATTTAGGTGTAGAATCAGTGGCGGTGATTAGCATGTGCAAGTGAGACAGCCGCACATGGCCACCATTTGTCAGGGGCTTCCAATTTATTATATGTTTATTAGTATTTATACATGTCTTACTTGCATGTTTATAGACAGAGATTCTTTTACCAAAAGAATTTGGTTAGATGTATGATATCTATTCAGAAGTTTTCGCTACTCAATGGACATGGACTAAATGCCATGTCCAAGCCAAGGAACTTACGCTGAAGAGTCATGATAAATGATGATTAAGAGGAGATTTTGAGATTCTATAGAAACACACAGTTTTCATTTCTGTTGTAGATGTAATGAGGTTTTCAAGATCGGGATCCTACCCAGGATCGTTTTCCTTTTTGCAAGATCGTGATCGTAATATCGGATCGGGATCTTAAGATCCTACTCTAATGTTATTTCTTAATAGTTTTTGTAATACTATACAAATCTACAAATTATTATACATTATAAAAACAAAATATTATGAATGTTTGATTGGCTCCAAACAGTCAACCTAAATCAACCAATGTGAGTGGTCAACAAGGTCAGACAGCCTGGTGCCAATTCTCTGTGGAATACAGTGGTTCCCCGGGTCGTTATGTCCCGACGAGGTGTGATGGTATCAAAACGGGTTTGTGATCAGGTGATTCTGAACATGAAAGGGGTAATAGGGGTTAATACAAGTGAAAACAAGTTAAATAAGCTAACTTAACTAAAACATAAGACCAAGTTACCCTAGAACGTATTTAAAATTAAAAACGCGCGTTTACATTAAAAATAACGTCAACGCGCAAAATAAAAAGTGAAACGAGAGCAATTAAAATCCTACGGATATGAAAATTACATTTTTACAATCCTAATGATAAAAGAAAATTTTAAGAAAAAGAAAAATAATTTTAACACTATTTAATTAATTACTAATTTCCTAATTACTTTTAATCATTTAAATTATACTAAAATACAAGTAATTATTAATTTTAACTAGAAAAATGAAAATTAAATTTAGAAAAATCTAAAATATTATAAAACTAATTTTGAAGCAAAAAATATATTTTTCCTACTTTTTAATTAATTATTATTAATTAAAATCTAATTATTAACTAATTTAAACTAAATTGAATAATAAAAAAATACCAAATGAAATGAGAAAAATTTGAAAAAATTACTAAAATTACTACATGGTATCAGATACTTAAGAAAAATTTAAAATTAGAAATTGCTTAACAATAAGCAGAAAAATAAGTCAAACGGCTTAAATAGAAGCTATCACTTTATTAAATTTTGGATTTTCTGAATTTTTATTTTACAAAACTATTTTATCACTAAAAATATGAAACTTTTACAAAGGTACTTTGATGGAAGCTTATTAATAAGCAGTGTGCAAAGCTAAAGTTGAAATAGAAAATCCTAATAAGCTATTTGAAACTTGATTTTTTGAGCAATAAGCCACCACTAAGCTACAAATGAGTTAATAAGCTACAAACTGCAGAGAGGAAAGCAAATAAGCTAAAAAGAGCAGAATAAGCACAAAGGATAAGCCAACAATCTCAAATAAGCAATCCAATTCACCATAGACCACAATAGGCCAAAAGTACTAGTTTGCAGCCTTGTGTGGGGCCCACAAGGGTGATTGGGAGTCCAAGTTGGAACTTGATCTAGAAAGATGGTTTGATAAGCTCTTAAATAAGCCAAGGTTCATGCAGTGGGGCCCATAAATAAGCTCTATGGGGGCTTTGGAAGTTGGGCCATTCATACTGAGTAATCAGTATGTGAGGTGTGATCAGGGTGAGTTCAAGGCATCAAAAAGCAATAAGCCAAAGAACTAAAGCCTGAAATAAGCCTGAGTCCAATAAGTTATGCTGATAAGGTGTCCAAGAAGCCAAAGATCAAATCCTAAAGTGCATTAATGAACTAAGGAGGGGCAATTGAAAAAGCTGTCAAAACCTGGTGCAGGGCACATACCAACCCTGCAACCCTAATTAAGCCCAAGAATAAGCTACAATAAAAATCCTAAAAATAAGCTATTGATGGATTTCAAAAGTTAAGCTGACAATTATTACCCTCCAGAAAGATTAAGGTCTAATCTTAAGTAGAAAATTCAAGAAAAATCATGGAAAATTTGGGTTTTATGCATCACTATGCACTTTGACTTTTTAGATTTCATGCTCAGTTTGACCAAAATGAATTTTGATCACTTCTAATCTACCTAATATGTTGTATTAAGCTGCCAAATGATGAAATTAAACTATTCTAACAAATAATAAGATGAAATGCATGATTATGATACCCTAATTTCCTAACAGTGAACTAATATGGGAATTTAAAGAGGAGACTTGACTTTTGTCCAAAAGACCAAATGTTTTTATTATTCTAATATGACCTAATGTAGTATAACTAAACTGATATTGAATCCTAAAAGTACAAGAACACCAAGTAGCAAGTTGAACCAAACACCCCCTCTAATGAACACTGTCAAATGTTTTTCAAAGGGAAGAGGAGATTAAAGCTTGACTAGTTATCTAGAGTTATCTAGATTTATCCATGGAGTTCTAAAACCGTGAGAGTCCAAAATTCATCAGGCTCCAATGCTTCAATCTTCTTCACTTATGATTTTTTTACTTTTTTAAACAAAACTGATTCAGATGAACACATGAGGTTACAAAAGCTATTCAGAGACTTGAATGAGCTTTTAGGATCATTAAACAACAGCTTGTTACCACATTATATATATATTCTAAAACCCAAAATTTGGGCCCGTAAAAAGTACATTATTACCAAGGTAATTACAGTATGATTAAGGAAGTAAAATGTGGTCCATATTGCATAGTACAAAAGGTGGTAGTACATGCTGTATATGTTTCGATTTCTTATTGGCTCAAGTACAAACAGTTACTGTTCACCCGTCCCGTTCATTTACTGTTTGAAACACTGTTCATTTCTTGATCCTCCGTTTTGGCCACTGTTTACCCCTGTTACCTTCCTGTAATACTTTGTTTCATACCACAAAACAAAACACACTCCATTTATAATCTCTAACTTTCGAGAACCTCCTATCACCCGCATCGTTTATATCATTTCCCCCTAATATTCCAGATCCTTCTTGACACACATTCTTCCTCACAAAAAAAAAAAAAAAAAAAAAAACACACACACACACACACACGAAACAAAAACACTCACATCAAAACACAATAAACAATCGTCAGCGGGCCTATCATTGAGGGAAGCAATTGATGATTTTGTTGCTGATGTAATCACCAAGGTGTTATAATCATCAGGTAGCTTTTTATTTACCTATTTTATGTCTTTTAGATTCAGATTTATATAGAAAAAAATTAGGGTTTTGGTTTTTATGTTTTGATTATAACTGAAATGATGATTTTAAATTTTCCACGGCTTTTTGGGTTTAACGGGTTTTAAATCAACTCAATTGAGGTTCTTGGTGTTTGCCAATGATAAGAAGGTATGATCTTTTTATTTTTATATAAAGGTGGCTTTAGAGGCTAGTTACTTGATCAAGTAAGTTTATTTACAGCATGAGTTTTAGATGGCAGCAGTAGGGTTTTTTTTTTTAGTTGGAATTGAAGCTGATAAGACTAAAACTTGAACGATATTTGAATATGTAAAATCCATAGTGCATTGTGCATTATTAGTTGTATATGTTTTATGATATGGTGATTATAGGAGAAGGATCTTAATTTAGTCATTACCATTCTTTTGTTACTTTGCAGGTTGAAGAGACTAAAGTAGATAATACAAGTAGGAATACGGCAGTACACCAGCGAATACAAGGCTCAGGTGTGAACATCTTGGTGTTTTTTAGTGTTCATTGTATGTCCCATATGAAATGATTGTGACGGCTAATTAAGTTTTACCGCTTTCTTTTTGGTAATGCAGGAGAAGGGGCTATTCAGTAGAAGTGTGATGTTTACAAAGATCTTCAAGTGGTCAATCTGATGAGTGGATTATGTGTTTGGCTGACTTTTAGACGGTGTCTTGGTAAGCTTATTTAAAGGCCTATTAATTTTGTGTGTTTTAGAACGCTTTTAAGCTCTTAGATGGTGTTTAGATAAGTTTGTTTCAATGAGCTTATATTATTATTTAGGTAACAATAAGCTATTAAGCATAATCTACACAAATTGGAATTTTTATAAATATAAAATTTGTTAACCTCAAGCTTTCCCAAACACAAGCATAGAATATGGCACTGTTTGGATAATCTTATTAAAAGAGTTTTTTGTATTTCAAAACACAATGGCCAAAAGGATATAAACTTATCTTTTTTTGTTCTGGCAATGTGTTTGACATTATACTCTCTTTTACCTATTTGAGTTGCAATGTGAATGCTATTCTCATGGAGCCATTATCACGCTCGGTAAGTAGCCAAAGATTACCTCATTGACACATTCCCTACAAAATTACAATTCATAAGAAGTATGTTGCATGATCCTTTTTTATTTGTGATTAACTTTCTTAACATAGTTTTGTTTCACTTATGGCTTATCCATACTTACATTGTAGTTTATAGTAAGATTATCTTATTCTAATATAGAGTAGTAGTTATTAATTCTTTGGCAAAAAAAAAAAAAAAAAAAAAAAAAAAAAAAAGGTTTTACTATGATATTGGTTTCATTGGGTAAAAATTTTGTTACTGATTTTCAATCTTTAAAATTGAAACTAAAATGATGGTGTTTATATGGTTCTTTAATAATAGTTCTTTAGAAGCTGGAACTTGGTTGGGCTATGTTACTATGTAGGTCATTTTTAACTGTTATGTTCATCTTTTGCAGGTGAAGATCATTCAATCTTTGTTTGGATCATGTACTTGATGGTATACTTCTCAATAAGCTAGGTATGTGCTTTCAATTTCAGTTTTTTAGATTATGTCTTTTAGAATGTTGTTGAGTACATCTTTTCTAGAAATGTAAAGGGGGCATGACGGGTGGGTCAGGAGGGTTTGTAGCGGGTCACAATGGGCCAGAACTGGGCAAGACTCTACACACATGCCCTAATAAAAATGAATTTGAGCATTGAATTAAGATTTAAAGAGTTGTGATTCTGATGCATCCTCTAAACGGTTTGTTAAGATAGTGCATGCCCTGATAAAAAATAAAAATTACCACATCTGCGTTGATATACCATGACAATTAATGTGGCCCGTAGTCATGTTACTGTGCCGGGTTGGAACATGAATTAAAACTACTACCTTAAAAAAGTTTACAAAAACAAAGTTTTGCCCAAAAAAACCACACATATTCCTTCATGTAAATCTTACCTAAATGACACACACTTAAGTTTTTTGAACAAATGATGATGCAATCTATTTTGTGGATACAGAACTACGATCACGACCGTTTTCAAAAGCAGTTGTTGTCAACAACCAATCGAATGACCTGATCAATCGAGGTTAGTGGACTTATTTGTACACATTTTCTATTTGCTCCATACTATAGGTAAGTCGTTCTTTAAGTTGTCTTGAACGACAATAAACTACTTTTAAAAAAATACTAGCGCACACATATTTACAGATTCTTGATTGTGCTTCACTGTCATGTGATTCACAATCCAAACGATCTTGCAAATCAAGTGTCCTTTGATGCTGCAGTGTGGTAAACCATTTCCGATCATGGGAATATGAAATGTAGCAATTGTGCTGCAGTGCAAAATCATTTCTGATCAACGGACAATCAGGTCAGTGCATTAATGTTTCAGAAATCTCTTCTTTATGTCTATCCCGACTTATAATATATTTTCACTTCATTCTGATCAGTTGCTAAACAGTAACCATAAAGGCTTTATTCGTTTTCCTTTCTTTTTTTTAACTGGCCTTGGATTCAGATTAGTAAGTTGAGTATTTTATGTTATGTCTCATGATCTTAGCCAAAATGTTTTATGCTATTACAAATTTTATTTATTCTTGATGTGGCATTGGCATTGCATTAAAAGTACACTTTGGTTACCATATTTGGCACGCACAGAGCCACTTTTGCTAAAACCCGAGCAATTTTATTACGCTTATGGTTTTTGAGTATTGGTTGTTGAATCGAATAGTAAAAGAATGTGGATATGTAAACCTGAAATGTGGCTCTACTTGAAGGATTTGGATTAAACACCACATAAAGGGTCGGACCAACCTTTCTTTTTGTTTTATCTTTTTGGAGTTTATATCCTATTTTCTACGCCTTACAAATGCGGATTTTTACAGCTTTTTGCTGCTGATATTTACACCTTTTAAATGCTTATTTTATACCATTTATATGTTGTTTGGATTGTAAAAAAAAAGTGTGTTTGGACATGCATTTTACAGCTCCATGTACTAATTTTTTAACTGTTTTTACTGCTGCTTTTAACATATTTATATGTTGGTTTTTTTTTTATAACTTTTATATGCTATTTGGACAATGGAAATAAGAGGTGTTTGGCCACAGATTTTACAGCGTTGTATGTTGTTTTTAACAACTTTTTATGGCCTGCATATGATTTGGGTCAAAATAGAGGAGGGCAAAACTGGATACCAAGAAAGAAAGACAAGTTCATATTTCCATGAGGAAGAACTCAGTTTAAGTAGATAAGTATGAAACCATGAGTAATCCTCTAACCCATGTTTAAGTCTTTCTCCTGGTAAAAGTTTATCATTTGTTTTGTTTTTAGCATACAGAGCGAATCTGGAAGAGCCCATTCATTCCATACTGGCTCAAAGTTGTCTTAGTTGTTGATGTATTGATTTTTGCAAGAGTAACTCGACATCTTGATAAAAATGGAAAGATCCCACACCCAAGATTGGCGTTGCAACTCCATGACACATTCTTAAAACATGCCCGGCCGAACGGAAATCAACCAAATGAGAATCAAGAGCAGCAGTGGACAACGACAACAATGACATGTATTTAAAGTGGGCTGCAACTCTGCAAATGTATATCTTTTTGTAAAATCTTCAATCCATTTGAATTCAGTAACACTTTATTTTTTAAACAATTCAATAATAGACTTTGTTATCTTAAAGATGTGTTGGTTATGTGAAAATGGACCAAAGTTTAAGACACCTTTACACATAACAACAACGACACTATCGACAAGACAATCCCGCGGCAACGCGCGAGCTACCACGCTAGTTAGAACTAAATGAGATTTTTAAGTAAAAAATGCTAAAACTAAATCAAACATGAGAAAGCTGAAATTGGTTATTGCATAAGTTTAGATTACTGATGAGTGCTTAATCACACATCCTTTTTAGACCCAAAATCAGACCAAAAATACCAAATACTAACAAAATATGCCAAGAAAATGTGTGTTTTTGTATTTGTGTATGTGCAGGTACGGATATGTGAAAAATGAACAAAAACAAAGCAAAACCGACGAAAACGAGCACGAGAATGGAAAAAGGTCAAAAGCCGAAGCCGAGGAAGAAATTTATCCAAGATAAGCCCAAAACGACAATTCAAATTCTTAAATATTCAAAGAATGACAAAAGAGACCCTTAGTGGAAGCGTGAAGTTATTGACATGAAAAATACTCCAAGTATTCACAAGTTGTCGATTTTGATCCTTTGAAGAACTTTGGAAGAAAAAGTCTACTCTATCCCTCCAAGTTACAAGGTCATTACGTTTAATATTAAGTGTATTAGTTACATTTTAAAATGTTTAAGCTTGTATTTCATGTTTTGTAAAGGTCTAGGGGCTAAATGTGCAACAATGTAAAAGATAGGTGAAGCCCTAGCCCCTGCCCCTAGCCTATATATAGAGTAGTATGCCTCATTTTTGAGGTTGGTCTTTTTGTTAGTAAGTTTAAGTTTTAAGCTTTTATTATTGTTTGTTTTATTTTAAAAAGTTAAGTTTTTAATTTTAAGTTGTTGCTCTTTAATTTTTATGCTTTAATTTTCTTGTCAAGTCTTATCTTACTTTACTTACTCTCTTTAAAAAGCTTTATTTTTCTTAAAAATCTTTAATTTCTAGTTGTTAAATTTATGTTTTTAATGATGGGATTTATTGTCATTGGTTAAACTAGTTTATTTGGTAATAAATTTGGTGAAAAACATTTATTTTTAAGCTTTATTTTGGGATCAAAATGGTGTTTTGATATGTTTTTGTTGAGTTTCAAAGAAATAAAATAAAGTTTCGTTTTAAAAATATATATATATATATATATATATATATATATATATATATATATATATATATATATATATATATATATATATATATATATATATATATATTTACTTTCGAGTTAGAAAAAATAATATAAAATTTTTCGAGTTTCAGATATTTGTTGGTCAAGGGACCTAAGTGCAAAATGTTTTGTCGAGTTAGGTAACATTTATGTTTTTCGAGTTAGAGTATTTCATGGTTTATCGAGTTAGAGATCACTAGTGTCTATCGAGTTTGGGTAATACTAGTGTCTATCGAGTTAGACTTTTCAAAGTGTATCGAGTTAGAGTATAGGTATTATCGAGTTAGGTGTTTGATGTATATCGAGTTAGGATTTCATGATATATCGAGTTAGAGGTTTACTTAGGGTGTATCGAGTTAGGTATAGGTTTATCAAGTTAGGGGTTTTAAAAACTTAGTATATCGAGTTAGAGTTACAAAAAGTTTTATCGAGTTAAGTTTTTTATTTGTACCAAGTTTCATTTCTTTTGGCGAGTTAGCCAAGATTATCGAGTTCGATAATCGTTGCCTCATCGTTTATCGAGGGAGGTTTTCTTACCTTAATATCTAAACGAAACTCTGCCGAATTTTCTAAAATTTTATCAACTTAGTTTTTTTTTTACATAACAAGTTAATATTTTTTTTTATTTAGTCACGTTATCTAGTAAACATTTTTAGTTTAATAATAAATAGTTTTTATTTCTTTTACGTATTTCCGTTTTAATTATTCTTTACATCCTTTTCATTTATAAAAACAATTAAAAAGCCAAAAATATATTTTTCCTTTACGTTATTTTCTTTTACGTCTTATTTTTTTAGAAAAACTAAATTTGCAATCGTAGAACTAGTTTCACTTTTATTTTTATTTTTATTTTCAAATTAGTCGTGTTAAGTTTTCTTTACGTTTTCATTTCTCTTTCACTTTCGAGTATGTTTATTTTATTTGCTAATGTGTTTTGCACTAGTTGCTCATTCTCTTTGCTTTAATTACAATTTTATTCTCATTTGTAGCATAATCAAAAACCAAAATATCTCTTCTATACTCATTCACTTCACAAGATTCACAAACCGTGTCGACAAGATCAATTCAACGATTCGTTGGGAGAACGACCCGGGGAACATACTTTAACCGGTATTTCTTCGGAATTATTATATACTACGAAAAGATTCTAATCAATTTTGGCGCCGCTGCCGGGGAAGCGTTGTTAAGATTTCGTCGATCGTTTGTTTGATTTGTGTTTTGAAGAACCTTCCTTTGGAAGTTATCGCTTTTATTAAAATCTAAAAAAAAATATATATATATATATATATATATATTAATAATTAAAAAAAAATAATAATAAAATAAAAAAAAATAATAAAATCCAAAAAGATTTTCTTTTCAAATTTGTTTTCTTTTTCCTTTTACTTTTGTTTCTTTCAAGTGTATGATCACACGTTCGCGGTCGAGATTAACCGATAATTCTCCGACCATACCGAACCAACGCAATCGTAGACGTCGTAAACAAGCTTACGTACCCGAGTTACGTACTCTTGTTGAAGCACCCATCACCGAGATGGCCGATCAACGTACTATGCAAGAATTGCTCCAGTGTCCCACCGAGGGATACGGGGACGCAATTGTTTTACCACAAATTCTTTCCGATAATTTTGAACTTAAAACTGGATTAATTCAACTTGTCACATCTAAACAATTTCAAGGTTTTGAGAGGGACGATCCTCACGCACACATCCGATGGTTTAATAAGCTAACTTCAACTTTGAAATTTAAGGATGTCCCTCACGATGCTATCAAATTGATGTTGTTCCCATTTTCACTCGAAGGTTCAGCCCGGATTTGGCTTGAAAAAGAACCCCCTCAATCAATTCACACATGGGAAGAACTCGTCTCGAAATTTGTTAATCGTTTCTTTCCACCATCTAAGACAACTAATCTTAAGAATGATATAACTAATTTTCAACAACGTTTTGATGAGAGCTTTGGTGAAGCATGGGAACGATTTAAGGATCTTCTTCGAGAATGTCCTCACCATGGTTTCTCCGAATTGCACCAGATCGACACGTTTTATAACGCTTTGACTCAAAACGATCAAGATTCTTTAAACGCAGCCGCCGGTGGCAATATCTTGAATCGTACGCCAATGGATATTTTAACAATCATCGAGAGCAAATCCAAGGTTCCGACTTCTCGTAACAAACCGAATGTTTCGAAAGTGGCTTCTCTTACTCCTTCACCGTCGTCGGTCCAATCATCGGAATTGGCCGGACTAACCGATGCTATCTATTGTATGATAAAAGAGTTTAAGTCTCAGAACCAAAATCCCGAGCCCGTTAAAGCCGTTAATGAAAAATGTGTGATTTGTGGTGGACCCCATCCGTATTATGATTGTCAAGCCACCGATGGCCAAGTTTACAATGCTAACGTTGCTGCCGTAAACTACAATCAAAACCAAGGTTTTCATACTCACCAAACTAGTCCACCTGGGTTTCCACCCATGCAAACCAATCAAAACCGTTATCCTCAAAATAACCAAGGTTACAATCAAAACCGTGGAACCAATTTCAATCAAGCTCAAAATTATCAAACCCCTCCACCCCAACTAGTTTATCATCAACCTCTACAACCTTCTCCTGAGCTTGCTAATTATATGATAACCAATGATGTTAGCATTCGAGCAATGCAAAATCAAATCAACAACATGAAGGTTGAATTTAAAAAGGAGATCGACACAACCATGACTCGACAAACGAATGAGCTCAAGCAAATGATGAGCAGTTTTATGCAGATGAATCAAGCGTCGACGTCTGGCACTCTTCCAAGCAATACTATTCTAAACCCGAGAGGCGAGATTAAGGCGATTACGACACGTAGTGGTGCTTTATATGAACCCACGGTTCCGACTACCTCTTCTTCTCCTCCTCCTAAGGTAGTGGACCATGAGACCGAGGTGACAAAGGACCCGGTACCTCCTACTAATAACGGAGGTGCTGAAAACGTCCAACCTCCGGTTGTTCAAGTTTCAAAAGATAAAGGAAAAGCCGTTTTTGAAAACAATGTGAAATACAAGTCAAAATTGCCATATCCATCAAGATTTAATGATGAAGAGCTCCGTGCAAAATCTAAAAAACAAATGGAAAAGTTTCTCGATATTTTTCAAAAATTGCACTTTGATATCAGTTTCATGGATGCTCTTGTTTACATGCCAAAGTTTGCCTCAACGTTCAAAAATCTCATAAGTAATAAAGAGAAATTGCTCGAATTATCCGAAACACTGATAAATGTTCAATGCTCCGCGATTCTTCTCAAAAAGCTTCCCGAGAAGCTTGGAGATTCGGGAAAGTTTCTCATTCCTTGTTCGTTGAAAGATCAAGAGGTTTGCAAAGCCCTGGCCGATTCAGGTGCAAGCATTAACCTTATGCCGTTTTCGATCTATAAACAACTTGGAATGGGAGAACTTAAACCGACACGAATGACTTTAGAGCTTGCTAATCGTTCGATTGCTCATCCAGTTGGAATCGCGGAAGATGTTTTTGTTCAAGTGAACTCGTGTACTTTTCCGTCCGACTTTGTCGTGGTTAATTTTGAACCCGATCCGAGAGTTCCTCTTATACTAGGGCGACCGTTTTTACGAACCGCAAAAGCCCTAGTAGATCATTTTGAGGATACTCTAACTTTACGACATGATGACGATATTATGATTTTCAAAGCCGATGCTCCGAAATCAAAGAAGTATTCAGTCAAAAGTATTGATGTTTGTGATTATACTTTTGATGATTTTGTGAAAACGTTTGTCTCCGACTCTTCCCCATCATTTCCTCCGACTAAGGAACATGATTTCATTTTGGAAGAGATCGAGGCCTTTCTTGCTAATGATTCGATTTCACCGGAAATTGATCATTCCGATTTTGACATGGAGGGAGATATTCTTTTGATTGAAAAGTTATTAAATGCAGATCCCAACCCGTCCCTCCCTCCATTGGACCTTAAAATGGCCGATTTTAAAGAAGTTAAGACGAAGATTGAGCTTACAATTGACGATCCTCTGGAGCCCGATCTCGAGGAATTTTTACCCGACTTTGAGAGTTTTTCGTTTGATACGACTAAGGAGATTAGTGGCAATCCCACTTATCGTCCTGATTTTTACCCGACTTATGAAGTTTTTAACTTTGATATCGATCACTCGGAAGAGACGAGTCGTGGCAATACCACTTCTCATGCTTTTATCTCTCTTTCGGAGTTTGAATCATTTCGTTTTGATGAATCTATTGAAAAGTTTTCTGAATATGAAAGTTTCAGTTTTGATCTTGAAGTTGATCATGATCCGGGTGGAGTGCTTAAGAATGAAAGTCTTAATGAAAAGTTTTTCCCAACCCTCCCACCCGGAAAAGTTTTTAAAATGAGCTTGAATGATAAAATTCATAATTCAACAATTATGAAGTTTTCTTTTGATGAGGATGAATTTTACAAGATTGTTATCATGACTTTCTTGCCATTTGTAATGTTTGGTGTGGTTTCTCTTATCCTTCACTCCGTGGGGAGTGAGGATGTTGTTTTTGACCCTGGTATCATTTTTAAAAGTTTTCACTATTAAAATACCATTGGTTATCTTATCGGGATGGAACTTTCACTTAACTCAAATGTTTTTCAAAAGTATTTTAAATGAAAGCCCGATGGAGATTATTTTCCATTTGCTCTCCCCAAGGACGAATTAATTCGGGGATCGAGTCAAGCTCATGTGACTCGGTGATCAAAAACAAGCGCTTCGTGGGAGGCACCCCATGCTTATCCATTTCATTTTCTTTATTTTCCTATTTCTTTAATAACGTAACGTGAGGGGGGCAACCCTTTCCAAACTTGTGTTTTGTGGTTGTTTGTGAATGTTCAGGAATTTCCCCGACGTTTGAGGACTCTCGTGCTCGTGGTTTGTCATTCTCTCCACTCGAGTCTCATCCTTCGCTGCTCTATCGGAAATTCACCATATCCAAAATCTTATCGACTCACGTTTATCTCTTGGCATACTTAATAAACGGCCTTAGATTTTACGTAGGATTACCTTTACCCTAAAAACATTGAGGACAATGTTTCACTTTAGTCTGGGGGGGGGGGGGGGGTTGAATCTTCGATTCGATTTGACCTGTTACCATTATCTGAGCTGTTAACTTGCGCAACTCCGTTTTCCACCAAAAAATTTTAAATTTTTGTCACCATTTTATATAAAAAAAAAAAAAAAAAAAAAAAAAAAAAAAAAAAATTATGAATGATATATGATATGAATAATAAGATTTGACACCTTGTTTTGACTTTCCTACCGGCGAGAGTAGAAATAAATGTTTCGACTTGACCGGGCGTGTTGAGCCCTAGCTCGTCTCCCTTAACCAATATAATCATAAGATTATGGCTAAGCATCCGCGGATCTCATTATTTGGAATTTTAAATTTGCGGAGATCGAGGAATGATAGAGTTTATTTAGAAGTTTCGTGCTATACACGGATCTCAACCTTGGGATTTAAAAAACCCACGAGGGGTACTTGTGGCCTCCTTATTCCCACAAGCTTGCACACCAATATAAATAGATGTCTAGGATTAATTAAGTGTATACGGTTTGGGCAATACTTAGTTTTTTCTCGTTCCCAACAAAATTTCTGCATATGAGGGTTTGGTACACATAGGGGTACTGCCAGTGTTACGGTGAAATAGACTATTGCATCTTGCCGGTTCGCAGCCGATGTTGTGATCTTAGTAAAGGCCGTAGGACTTGGGGTTTGGCATATGATTATAAATATCAATAATAATAATCCAAAGCCAAATAAAAAGGCAGAGGAATCCAAAGCTGTAAAAAAGCAAAGGATATAAATCCAAAAGTCATAATAAAGCTCTTGCATCTTGGCGGCTCAAAACCGTTGTTGTAATTGAAATAAAGGACTAAGGACGAAATATTATTAAAGTGATTATAGTTATGCAAAAATGCCAAGCTTCGATTCCGGGGGTTTCCCTAATAAAAAGCTTCCGTTTCGTGTATCAAACATGGTATGTCTCGGTCGTAAATAAAAAGGGAAGCCCCTACAAATCGTGTTAAATCAGAGACCTTCATGTGGACCCGATTCTTGTATGCAGAGGTTTTCGAGGGAAAGTTTGGAAACTACTTAACGTTCAAATTTTGTGCTCTTATCGGACTAATAAATATCAAAACGAGAAAAGTATGAAGCAATTCATTTCTCAACAAATTAAAATCCTGAGATACAAAACATAGGACCTGGGAACAAGAGGTAATACACAAGTAACTTTTGTGGGCAGTGTTAGCATCTAACTTCTAGTTAAACAATGATTTCGATTTTACGCTTAGTTTGGGAGCTTGTGAAAAATCAAGGATGACGATTTTTATCCGTATGGTCTCTTCTCTATGAGAAGTGTTTCTACTCGTTGACCCTGAAAGTTATCAACAGATAAGAATTGATAATGAAAGTCAAAATAAACCGTCACATATATAAAAATGAAAAATACAAAAAGAGTAGTAGTAGTTGGTATTTATAAAAATCGGATAACGGAGCGTTTTTGAGAATAAATGATTTTAATATTTCTCTTGAAAGTCATTGCTACTTTACAACGTCAGTAAAGAGAGGTTTTGAAATTATTTATCTTTTAAGCGTGAGGTGATGACATTGCGTGAGGACACGGCAATACCTTAGTCTGGGGGATTTTGATGAGTGCTTAATCACACATCCTTTTTAGACCCAAAATCAGACCAAAAATACCAAATACTAACAAAATATGCCAAGAAAATGTGTGTTTTTGTATTTGTGTATGTGCAGGTACGGATATGTGAAAAATGAACAAAAACAAAGCAAAACCGACGAAAACGAGCACGAGAATGGAAAAAGGTCAAAAGCCGAAGCCGAGGAAGAAATTTATCCAAGATAAGCCCAAAACGACAATTCAAATTCTTAAATATTCAAAGAATGACAAAAGAGACCCTTAGTGGAAGCGTGAAGTTATTGACATGAAAAATACTCCAAGTATTCACAAGTTGTCGATTTTGATCCTTTGAAGAACTTTGGAAGAAAAAGTCTACTCTATCCCTCCAAGTTACAAGGTCATTACGTTTAATATTAAGTGTATTAGTTACATTTTAAAATGTTTAAGCTTGTATTTCATGTTTTGTAAAGGTCTAGGGGCTAAATGTGCAACAATGTAAAAGATAGGTGAAGCCCTAGCCCCTGCCCCTAGCCTATATATAGAGTAGTATGCCTCATTTTTGAGGTTGGTCTTTTTGTTAGTAAGTTTAAGTTTTAAGCTTTTATTATTGTTTGTTTTATTTTAAAAAGTTAAGTTTTTAATTTTAAGTTGTTGCTCTTTAATTTTTATGCTTTAATTTTCTTGTCAAGTCTTATCTTACTTTACTTACTCTCTTTAAAAAGCTTTATTTTTCTTAAAAATCTTTAATTTCTAGTTGTTAAATTTATGTTTTTAATGATGGGATTTATTGTCATTGGTTAAACTAGTTTATTTGGTAATAAATTTGGTGAAAAACATTTATTTTTAAGCTTTATTTTGGGATCAAAATGGTGTTTTGATATGTTTTTGTTGAGTTTCAAAGAAATAAAATAAAGTTTCGTTTTAAAAATATATATATATATATATATATATATATATATATATATATATATATATATATATATATATATATATATTTACTTTCGAGTTAGAAAAAATAATATAAAATTTTTCGAGTTTCAGATATTTGTTGGTCAAGGGACCTAAGTGCAAAATGTTTTGTCGAGTTAGGTAACATTTATGTTTTTCGAGTTAGAGTATTTCATGGTTTATCGAGTTAGAGATCACTAGTGTCTATCGAGTTTGGGTAATACTAGTGTCTATCGAGTTAGACTTTTCAAAGTGTATCGAGTTAGAGTATAGGTATTATCGAGTTAGGTGTTTGATGTATATCGAGTTAGGATTTCATGATATATCGAGTTAGAGGTTTACTTAGGGTGTATCGAGTTAGGTATAGGTTTATCAAGTTAGGGGTTTTAAAAACTTAGTATATCGAGTTAGAGTTACAAAAAGTTTTATCGAGTTAAGTTTTTTATTTGTACCAAGTTTCATTTCTTTTGGCGAGTTAGCCAAGATTATCGAGTTCGATAATCGTTGCCTTATCGTTTATCGAGTGAGGTTTTCTTACCTTAATATCTAAACGAAACTCTGCCGAATTTTCTAAAATTTTATCAACTTAGTTTTTTTTTTACATAACAAGTTAATATTTTTTTTATTTAGTCACGTTATCTAGTAAACATTTTTAGTTTAATAATAAATAGTTTTTATTTCTTTTACGTATTTCCGTTTTAATTATTCTTTACATCCTTTTCATTTATAAAAACAATTAAAAAGCCAAAAATATATTTTTCCTTTACGTTATTTTCTTTTACGTCTTATTTTTTTAGAAAAACTAAATTTGCAATCGTAGAACTAGTTTCACTTTTATTTTTATTTTTATTTTCAAATTAGTCGTGTTAAGTTTTCTTTACGTTTTCATTTCTCTTTCACTTTCGAGTATGTTTATTTTATTTGCTAATGTGTTTTGCACTAGTTGCTCATTCTCTTTGCTTTAATTACAATTTTATTCTCATTTGTAGCATAATCAAAAACCAAAATATCTCTTCTATACTCATTCACTTCACAAGATTCACAAACCGTGTTGACAAGATCAATTCAACGATTCGTTGGGAGAACGACCCGGGGAACATACTTTAACCGGTATTTCTTCGGAATTATTATATACTACAAAAAGATTCTAATCAATTACACTGAAACATTAAAATTACAACTATGAGATTAATTAGAACACTAGGATTTAGAAAATTTAATAAAACGACATCCTAATCTACACTACAGCTAAAATTAACTAACTAACTCCCTTCTTCTTGGCTTATTCTTAATTTATAATCTTCCAAGTGGTTCCCTCGCACTTTCCCACTTACATATGGACCATTGGATGGCTTGCTTTTCATCTTGGCCGTTCTTTATGTTTTGGCGGGAAAATGGTTTGAGCAAGTTGGTCTGTAATAACTTGTATTAGTGGGATAATTTTGGACTGGGGCGTTTGGAGGTATAAGGGTGTAGGGGTTTGAGTGTGGTAGAGGTGGTAGTGGTGAGGTGATGATGAAGGTGCTGGTTGGTTTGGCAGGGTGTGCAGGGTCACGGGTTGGAAGGGAAAGGGAGGGTCAAAGTTTGGTTTGACCTGGTTATAATAAAATGGGGTAAGGGTTTTATTGTTTTGTGGTTGGGCTGGGAAATACATGGGCCAAGGTTGTGTGGGTGTGGGCTGGTGGATGTTAGTGGATCAGGTGATGGTTTTGTTTGTAGTTTGGATTTGTGTTTTTATTTTGGTCCATTTGGTTTGTAGTAATAATAACAAGGACCAAAAATGCAACTTCCTAAAATTTGAGGGCTGGTTTTGTAATTTTCCCAAATTAGTCACAAGGGACTTTCATGCCATATCTAAATAGTACAAGGACCATGATGATAATTTCCATATTTGAATACCCCAGGGACTAATTCTGCCAATTGGTGAAACTTCAGGGACCAAACATGTAATTTCTCCTAACTTTTCACCCAAGGACTATTTTTGCCAAAGTTCAATAATACAAGGACCATAATTGACTTTTCCATCCAAAATAATTGCTCAGGGGCCATTTCTGCCAATTTTGAAAGTACAGGGACCAAACTTGTAAATTTTCAAATCTTTCACCAAAGGGCTAAATATGACAACTTATGATTTCAAAAGGACCTTTGGTGACTTTTCTTACAAAACAAATGCCTAGGGACTAATTTTGACAAGTTTTGAAAGTTGAGGGACTGAAACTGCCAATTATGCAAACTTTGTTCGTTTTCATCTGTTTTTACTCATTTTGCATCTAAAACATATAAAACACAATCCTGGGATATTTTCAGTATTTTTATGCATTTTTGAGTGTTTTTAAATGTTTTTGCAGTTCAGATAAGACAAAAATGATGAGTATTTACACACTCATCAATCCCCCACACTAAACTATTGCTAGTCCCTAGCAATCTTTTATGAAAATTTAATGGATTTTATGTCTCTTTACCAAAAGCCATTACTTCTGGAGTAGCCAAATATTTTAGTTCAAGTAAGAACTATGGTACATTGATAACCATATGATTTTGAGCAAACCACCAGTTGTCAACGGATTTGATTTGTCTTTACCAAAAGCCGTTTGCTTCTGGACTAGCCAACTCTTGATGCGGTTATTATCATCTTGGTGAGTTGATTACCAATTATGGCTTTCCACTGCCTTTACCACAAGCCATAACCTTGCGGGCTAGCCAACTCTTTACTTTTTAGGATATGGTGAGTTGAATACCATACAATTTTGGGCAAATTGTCAGCCATAAACGGATTTGATATATCTTTACCAAGAGCCGTTTGCTCCTGGATTAGCCAGTCCTTTTGTGGTTTAGACATGGTGGACTGATAACCATAAATATTATGAAATAAAGAGATTTTTTTTTTTTTTTTTTTTTTTTTTTTTTTTATTTAATTTTGGCCAAAAACGGGGGTCCTAGAAGGTAAAATTTGATCAAATTCGCTAGAATCCCCCCCCCCCACTTAGAACTGAATATTGTCATCAATATTCAAAGTCCCAGCTATTATGCCGACTCTTTGAACGTAAAAAGGCAACATTACAAGCTAAATTTGGAAAATACCATTTTTTCACTTTATTTATAGATATATATACATACACACATTTTTTTTTTGAAACTTATATACTTGGTAACAACTGTAAAACCCACATTTCCATGATACGTTTAAATTACTAAAATGGCCCCCAATTTAAAATTTTGAAGAATTGTGTATGTTTATCAAACAAGCCCTAAATCAAAAACGGTTATCGTACGATCATAAACACGAAAATGTAACTTCAAGTAAATAACATTTGAGCTACTACAACATTATAAGAACTCAAGGATATGAAATTTGGACTAAGAAACGAATATTGCACGTTACGTGACCTAACGGGTCCAAAAACGTTTAAAACTTGTACACAACTTATAAAATAAATCATGTAACTTATTCTAAGTAAAAATTGATCCTTTTGACTCTTTTTCCATAATTATGGCCGCCCTCCCCTTAAAGAAAATTAAAAATATCATTAAAATGCATTAAATCAAAATTAACGGTATTAAAAATCATATTAACTCTCAATAACTACCATAAACATAAAATTGATCATTCTTCTTCACCTCTCCTCATACCAAACGACACACACACTCAAAATACACACCAAAATATTCTCACAATTGGTTTGCATCGGCAGATGCAAATAATTCATACGCTTTCTTTTCCAAAAACCCTAAAAACACCACAAAAACAAGAAGCGGCGCATAAGAATTTTCTGGGGCCGGATAGCATTTTTCTTGGACGTGTCTTGGAACATAGGAGGTGGGAAAAATACGTGATAGGTCTGTTGAGTGATCGGGTGTGAGTCTTGGATTTTGGAAGATTGTATTTTGTAGCCGAGAGGAGAAAAATCGTTTCTGCTTGTTCCATTCGATCTGATCTACTTAAGGTATTTTTGCATCACTCTTTTCCTTCCATATGATCTGTATAAACTTTTGAAATTGAACCATGCATGCTTAAAAAGTCGTATGGATTAAAACATAACAAAAACCCTAAAAAGTCGACTAAATTAAGAATCAGGTATAAAAATTTATGGTACTTCGATATGATTTTTCTCACATCTATTATATGTTATATAACCTAAATAAATCATATATAATATGTTCGAGGCTTTTGGAATCATTTTTGGATTTTTGTTGTTTTATCGATGGAAAAAGGAAAAAAAAAAAAAAAAGAAATAAAAAGGAACCGATCAAGGTTAGGGTTAGGGTTTGGTTAAAATTTCTGGCATTAATGAGGTATAATTATGACAAAATAATTGGGTAATGATAGGAAGTGTCTAGGATTAATGTTTTGTGATTTTACGTATAAGCCGAATTGATTTTCAAAAGTTTAAGGGTGTGTTTTGTAATTTATTAAACCTGAAGGTTATTTTTTTTAATCATAAAATATCATAGGGGTGTGTTGTGTGATTTTGATAATTAAAGGGTGTAATTAGTAAATTAAAAATAAAATGGGGCAAATTGAAATTATTTAAATGCGAGGGTTTGTTTTGGAAACTGATATAAATATAAAGGGTGATTCGTATAAATTATAAAAAGGGTGGAAAGTGTATGTTTTGTAATTAAAAGGATTTAATTGTAAGTTTATATATTAAAAGGGAACAAATTGTACTTTAATTAAAGTAAGGGTTGGAATTGTATATTATGGAGAAATGAAGGTATTTCGTATAAATATTTGATTGAAGGGTAAAATGTGTAATATTTGATAACAAAGGGTTTAATGTGCCAATATGGAATTAATATGGAAATATTTGTAAAATAATTAATTATAAGGCCTATTTTGTAATTAATGTAAATTAAGGGTTTAAATTGTAACATGGGTAAACTTGAAGGATCGAATAGTAATTTATGGATCATCTATATAAATATAGGAAGTTGTCATTATGAGCCCTAAATTATGTAAAGTTAACATAATTAACCCTAATTCCACAATAATGATTTATTTAAATACTTAGCCTAATAAAAATGTGAAATCTTTCTAATTATGAAAACCTGCTATTTCTAGAAGCTTACTAAATAAGGAAACTTTCTAAATGTGGAAAATTGCTAATTTTGGAAATCTGCTAAATATGAAAAGTTACCTAAAACAGAAATGTGCTAAATATGGAACGTTACTAAAAATGGAAAGATAACTAAAAGTGGTAACTTACGTGAGTTGAACTCTTCTTAATTCGAATCCATTCTCTTCTAGGTTCGGTGAAGCGGGAATGATCCATCTCTCTTGATTTGTTTGACTTTGCTTGTGTTGGACTAAGGTACAGATATTCCGTACTCTTTTAGCAAGAGTGCACACTCTATCTCCCTTAACTTTGTCTTTGATTTGTTATCGTGTTACGATTCTGTTGGTCTTGTTTATGATCCTTCGTACTTGGCTCTATGAGTGATGTGTTCCACCGATATTGTGATCCAATTGTTATTCGTTTGGACTCTTATGGTATGATGTTGACATGACCCGTTCGATAACCTTTCGTGACCTCAACCTTTGAACCCTTGGGGAACTTTGAATGTTCTTTGGGATATTATAACGGGAGGTAAAATCTCTTTTCTTAAAATTAGGACATGGAAATATTTAAAGGAGAAATTATTTTATAACGACACTTTTAATATGAATTAAGACTAATCTTATAGGGGATTTTATAAATTCATGAAATCACTTTTAAAGAATATCTTGTGAAAACCGTTATTAAAGAACCACCTTTATAAATGTCATCTTTTGGAAGATCTTTTCTAAATGAACTTCTGTTATAAACCTTTTAAATGAGATTGTGCTACGAACCTTTTTAAACAAGTTATGGGAACCTGCTAAGTTGATCTTTTGTTTTAAACTCTCATTATGACCATTTTGATCATGAACTATGGGACTTTGGAACTTGGAATAATGAACCCTGTGGATTGGAACCTTGGTTTTGACCTCTCCATTTCGACCCGTTGATATTACATCTTTGATTGATCCTTTGATATAGATCCTTTGACATTGATCCTTATCCTTTGATACTGAACCTTTGATACTGAACCTTTGATATTGAACCTTTGACATTGAACCTTTGATTATGACTTGGCACTTATACTTTGATATTAAACCTTGACTACATGACCCTTCAGTATTTACTCAGGTATTACTTGTTGTGGAGTAGCCACAACCATAGCATTGATGCACCAATGTTATGTACTCTAGTGTGGTTGGAGAGATGTACCACACCGTCCCTGATTTTGTTATCGACTACTGCTATGCTTATGATTGGCCTGCAGGGGCGTATGGACGTATCCTAGATTTGATTGATTGATTGATTGATTGATTGATTGTGATATTGACTACATTGATTATTGTTACATTGATTGGTGACTGGGTGTGCGTGCATTGCAACCCCTCACATATTGGGAGCTAGCTACTCCATATTGGGCTACTATTGTGTTGTATTGATTGATTGATTGGGCCTGGGAAAATACTGAATCCACCTACATTACATCTTGATATCTTTTGATTACCCATTTGACACCATATGTAATCCATCTTCATATTCCTTTGATTATTCCTAACTCTATTGTATTGCTTTGTCATTTGTTGATATCTGTTCACTGAGCTTTTTATGCTCAGCCGCATTTCTTTTCCTGCGGCAAGTTTAGTAGGAAGCTGAGTTATGGACGGAGGTTTTGCTTTTGGGCTTAGAAGACTTCACCCTGTTAGCTACTTGCTAGACTTAGAGATGATTAGAAGCATCTGTGTTGGGCTTAGATTATTGTTGCCCCTTTTGTACCTTGTACTTTGATTAGTTTTATTTTGTTACCTTTGTAAGTTTTGTATTAGTATTGTATCTCCGTTTCGCCTGTGTTCTGATTTAACTCCATAAAGTTAAACTTTAGCCCTTTTCGGGTTGGGGTGCTACAACACCAACATGGGTAACTCCCCCACACTTAGGGTGAAAACCCATATGCATGCTACTGTTTTTGTTTACCGAGTCGCTAGCTTGACTCGACCCCGAATTCAGTTGTTCTTGGGGAAGCAAGATGTGGAAGAAACAATATCCGTCGGACTTTCATTCAATATGTTTGGACAAACATTTGAAGCACGTAAAAGTTCCACACCGATGAGATAAGTACCCGACTTTAAATAGTATAAACTATAAGCGATGATGCCGGGGTCAAAGATAATGTCTTCATTCCCGAAGGAGTGAAGAACAGGAGAAGCTACGGGATAGGTGAAAAAGAGAAAGAAAGTCATGATAAAAATCATGACTAACTCATCGTCACCCACAGGAGAATTCATAATATCATGAATCTCATCTTTTAAGCTCGTTTGATCAAGAGATATCCCGGGTGTGTCTAGATCAAAGTAAAAGTTATCATACTCCAGTGGAGATATGATATGAGTGAGTTCACAGGAGAACTCCTCGAATGTGAATGAATCATATTCGGGATTGATATGAGTGAGTTCACAGGAGAACTCATCGAAGGTAAATGATTCATAATCGAGGAGAGAATTATGAGAATGAGAAGTGGTACTGCCACTAATCTTCTCTCCCATAGGATCAAAATGGAAGTCTTCAAATTCCGGTATAGGATCATCGGAAAGAATCTCACTATCATTAATTGGGATAGGAGATGAAATAGGTTTCTTACTGAAAGCCTCGATTTTAGAAATGAGGAAACTGACATTCAATAATGTTGCACGAAGTGTTTCATTTTTGATTTCAGTGTCAGTTTCATCATTCTCTTCTTCTAAGCTGACTAGCTCAGAAGGTAATCCTTCCACATGACTGATGTCTCCAGAAGATAAAGAATTTTCATCAGCATGTGAAGTACTAAGCTCGATGTTGGGATTAGAATTTAAAAGATTTTCAATTTCTCCCAGATCGGCTTCGAAATCAAACAGATCATCATCACTTCCCAATGGAAGTGGATTGATGTGAGTAAGTTCATCTGTGAACTCCTCAAGAAGAGGGTCAACATCAGAATGAGTCAGTGGTGCCTCTACATACTCAACTTCTCCATAAGATGTACAATCATCATCAAAGTCGGAGAAAGTTTCAAAATGATCTTTTGGATTTTCAGGAGGGGAAGGTAGATCACACACATGATCAAAAATTCCCTGTGACTCTCTTGGGATTGGGACAAGGGTCTCAACACTAGACTTTATGAATTCTTCCGATTCCTTTTCATGAACAGTGCTAAGATGCTCGCCCCTCATGTTTAGAGAGTGAGTGGGAACTTCGGGTGTGATAACAGCAGACTGAGGGAGTTGAGAAGGATTAGCAGTCATGGATTCTACAAGTTCCATTATTTCTACTGCTAGTGATTCAGTCATATTCTTTTCTCCTTGTATTTTTACTGCTGCTGTTTCAACTGAAGTTGAATCAAAAGGTTTCTTAGATACCTTTGGGATTGGAACAAGGTCATCAATTTCCTCAAGAGGAATGATTTTGACTTCCTTGGCCCCCATTATCAAGATATCTGAAGGTTCCTTAGGGTTTTCTTCTTCAAATGGTTCATCCTCATCACTTTCATCCTCAAGATAAAATGAGTTAACATGAGGCTTTTGTCTCCTAAGAATCAGATCCTTAAGACTGTTTATTTCATCTTGAAGGTTCATGTTGAATTGATTTTAAGCAATAATCGTTTTAGTAATTAATTCAGCTCTAGCTAACTCATCTTGAGGAAGTGGCTGAAGAGTTGTGTATTGTGAAGGCTGGTTAAAACCAAATTCATTATTGTTACAAGGAACTTGTTCATAGACAAACTGATTCCTCGTTTGACAATCAGAGCTGTAGTGAGGGCCTCCACAATACTCACAACAGTAAAACTGCTGGGTATCATGGTGTGGAAGCTGATGGAATGAATTAGTCGCGTCATGGTAGGAATAGGGATTCTGGTTATAGACAGACCCGTTTCCTGATTCTACCATGCCACAACTGGGGCAATTACCACCATTATAAGGACTACCACACCATCGACAAATAAGAAGGTGAGGATGAGACATAGAAAGAATCAAAAGGTTCTAGAGGGTAAGGAATGTAGAATCAAAAAGGTAGGAGGGTAAAGATGGATATTTTTGAGATTTTTGATAAACATTTTTTATAAGAAAGAAAATCTTTTTGTGTTTTTGTGTTCGTTGAAAACTGATTTTAAAATGTTTTCGGGAACCGTTTTGTTTTTATATGATAATATGAACAAGGATGGTAAATTTACAAAGGAATGAATTTCAAAATCACTAATCTGCAAAACCGTTTAGAATACGCGCACAACCTCCCCGGCAGCGGCGCCAAAATTTGATTGGCTCCAAACGGTCAACCTAAATCAACCAATAAGAGTGGTCAGCAAGGTCAGACAGCCTGGTGCCAATTCTCCGTGGAATACAGTGGTTCCCTGGGCAATGTTCTGAAAGGCTCAAGGCGCACTAAGGCGCAAACGGGGTCAAAGATCCTCGAGTCGAGGCGCAAACCAAGGCGCGGGATTCATAAATATGAGGCGCACTATACATTTAGGTTTTTTTATAACATATGTGACAACTTATGCAGCTTAAATAAGACAAAAATATCAATATTAAATGCATAATGCCACTTAATAGTTATTACATCTAACAAAGGTTGCATTTAAACCCAAAATATTAAGCAAGCAACATATCAGAATCCATGAACTATCATAAATTCCTGAATATACATTACAATATATTAGTTTATGACTTATAAAATTTAACAAATTATCATGCATCAAACTATCAACTATCAAAAACAAAAAATTATAGTTGTTTGGTAACACTTAACACTAAAGAAACAACATTTATATCTGTTAATAAGCTACTATTCTTAGACATTAGATTTCAAAAAAAAAACATAGTTCTTTGTTGATTGTGTGTTTTAGTTATTTTCTAAACTATTAGGGTTATTTGATACTTTATAACTTAAAGGGCCAAATGTATATAACATGTAAGCCCAAAAAGTATCTTACTATTAAGAAAAAAAGGCCAAAACCCCGTTACATCTTCTAGGCGCACAAATCCCCAAGGCGATAAGCGCAAAAATCCCCAAGGCGCTGCGATTTTTACGGGATTCATGCATGTCGTGAGCCTCGATCTAAAAAAATCCCAAAGGCTAGAGGCTCGCGGGATTTAGGCGCGATTTTTAAAACATTGTCCCCGGGTCGTTATGTCCCGACGAGGTGTGATGGTATCAAAACGGGTTTGTGATCGGGTGATTCTGAATAGGAAAGGGGTAATAGGGGTTTGAATGATTACGCAGAGGAAATACAAGTGAAAACAAGTTAAATAAGCTAACTTAACTAAAACGTAAGACCCTAGAACATATTTAAAATTAAAAACGCGCGTTTACATTAAAAATAACGTCAACGCGCAAAATAAAAAGTGAAACGGGAGCAATTAAAATCCTACGGATATGAAAATTACGTTTTTACAATCCTAATGATAAAAGAAAATTTTAAGAAAAAGAAAAATAATTTTTACACTATTTAATTAATTACTATTAATTAATTACTAATTTCCTAATTACTTTTAATCATTTAAATTATACTAAAATACAAGTAATTATGAATTTTAACTAGAAAAATGAAAATTAAATTTAGAAAAATCTAAAATATTATAAAACTAATTTAAAGCAGAAAATATATTTTTCCTACTTTTTAATTAATTATTATTAATTAAAATCTAATTATTAACTAATTTAAACTAAATTAAATTATAAAAACTAAATTAAATTATAAAAAATACCAAATGGAATGAGGAAAATCTGAAAAAATTACTAAAATTACTACATGGTATCAGGTACTTAAGAAAAATTTAAAATTAGAAATTGCTTATAAATAAGCTGAAAAATAAGCCAAACGACTTAAATAGAAGCTATCACTTTATTAAATTTTGGATTTTCTGAATTTTTATTTTACAAAACTATTTTATCACTAAAAATATGAAACTTTTACAAAGGTACTTTGATGGAAGCTTATTAATAAGCAGTGTGCAAAGCTAAAATTGAAATAGAAAATCCTAATAAGCTATTTGAAACTTGATTTTTTGATCAATAAGCCACCACCAAGCTACAAATGAGTTGATAAGCTACAAACTGTAGAGAGGAAAGCAAATAAGCTAAAAAGAGCTGAATAAACACAAAGGATAAGCTAACAATCTCAAATAAGCAATCCAATTCACCACAGACCACAATAGGCCAAAAGTACTAGTTTGCAGCCTTGTGTGGGGCCCACAGGGGTGATTGGGAGTCCAAGTTGGAACTTGATCTAGAAAGATGGTCTGATAAGTTCTTAAATAAGCCAAGGCTCATGCAGTGGGGCCCATAAATAAGCTCTGTGGGGGCTTTGGAAGTTGGACCATTCATACTGAGTAATCAGTGTGTGAGGTGTGATCAGGGTGAGTTCAAGGCATCAAAAAGCAATAAGCCAAAGAACTAAAGCCTGAAATAAGCCAGAGTTCAATAAGTTATGCTGATAAGGTGTCCAAGAAGCCAAAGATCAAATCCTAAAGTGCACTAATGAACTAAGGAGGGGCAATTGAAAAAGCTGTCAAAACCTGGTGCAGGGCACATACCAACCCTGCAACCCTGATTAAGCCCAAGAATAAGCTACAATAAAAATCCTAAAAATAAGCTATTGATGGATTTCAAAAGTTAAGCTGACAATTATTACCCTCCAGAAAGATTAAGGTCTAATCTTAAGTAGAAAATTCAAGAAAAATCATGGAAAATTTGGGTTTTCTACATCACTATGCCACCTTGACTTTTTAGATTTCATTCTCAGTTTGACCAAAATGAATTTTGATCACTTCTAATCTACCTAATATGTTGTATTAAGCTGCCAAATGATGAAATTAAACTATTCTAACAACTAATAAGATGAAATGCATGATTATGATACCCTAATTTCCTAATAGTGAACTAATATGGGAATTTAAAGAGGAGACTTGACTTTTGTCCAAAAGACCAAATGTTTTTATACTTTTATTATTCTAATATGACCTAATGTAGTATAACTAAACTGATATTGAATCCTAAAAGTACAAGAACACCAAGTAGCAAGTTGAACCAAACACCCCCTCTAATGAACACTGTCAAATGTTTTTCAAAGGGAAGAGGAGATTAAAGCTTGACTAGTTATCTAGATTTATCCAATAGGTTGTATAAACTGTTTTTGAGCCAGAATCATGGACCAATAACCATTAGAACCCTTATTGCTAAATATGAGTTTTTCACAATTAAATAGCAACAAGAAGAGAACTCAATACAACTGTGAAAATTCAGCAAAAAGCATCTGATAACCAAGATAAGCCAATTTAAACAAGCAACAAACCTTATTAAGCAAAACCACAGTAACCATGCAACAAATGAGGATATGCTTACAAAGATTTTCCAGGCTGAGATCAATGAACCAAGAAACCAAGAACTATCCTAACACCTCCCCATGGAGTTCTAAAACCGTGAGAGTCCAAAATTCATCAGGCTCCAATGCTTCAATCTTCTTCACTTATGATTTTTTACTTATGAACTAATTAATTGGTATTTTTATGAGTTTTTAAATTTTTTAAACAAAACTGATTCAGATGAACACATGAGCTTACAAAAGCTATTCAGAGACTTGAATGAGCTTTTAGGATCATTAAACAACAGCTTGTTACCACATTAGAACTAAATGAGATTTTTAAGTAAAAAATGCTAAAACTAAATCAAACATGAGAAAGCTGAAATTGGTTATTGCATAAGTTTAGATTACACTGAAACATTAAAATTACAACTATGAGATTAATTAGAACACTAGGATTTAGAAAATTTAATAAAACGACATCCTAATCTACACTACAGCTAAAATTAACTAACTAACTCCTTTCTTCTTGGCTTCTTTCTTAATTTATAATCTTCCAAGTGGTTCCCTGGCACTTTCCCACTTCCATATGGACCATTGGATGGCTTGCTTTTCATCTTGGCCGTTCTTTAAGTTTTGGCGGGAAAATGGTTTGAGCAAGTTGGTTTGTAATAACTTGTATTAGTGGGATAATTTTGGACTGGGGCGTTTGGAGGTATAAGGGTGTAGGGGTTTGAGTGTGGCAGAGGTGGTAGTGGTGAGGTGATGATGAAGGTGCAGGGTGGTTTGGCAGGGTGTGCAGGGTCACGGGTTGGAAGGGAAAGGGAGGGTCAAAGTTTGGTTTGACCTGGTTATAATAAAATGGGGTAAGGGTTTTATTGTTTTGTGGTTGGGCTGGGAAATACATGGGCCAAGGTTGTGTGGGTGTGGGCTGGTGGATGTTAGTGGATCAGGTGATGGTTTTGTTTGTAGTTTGGATTTGTGTTTTTATTTTGGTCCATTTGGTTTGTAGTAATAATAACAAGGACAAAAAATGTAACTTCCTGAAATTTGAGGGCTGGTTTTGTAATTTTCCCAAATTAGTCATAAGGGTCTTTCATGCCATATCTGAATAGTACAAGGACCATGATGATAATTTCCATATTTGAATACCCTAGGGACTAATTCTGCCAATTGGTGAAACTTCAGGGACCAAACATGTAATTTCTCCAAACTTTTCACCCAAGGACTATTTTTGCCAAAGTTCAATAATACAAGGACCATAATTGACTTTTCCATCCAAAATAATTGCTCGGGGGCCATTTCTACCAATTTTGAAAGTACAGGGACCAAACTTGTAAATTTTAAATCTTTCACGAAAGGACTAAATATGACAACTTATGATTTCAAAAGGACCTTTGGTGACTTTTCTTACAAAACAAATGCCTAGGGACTAATTTTGACAAGTTTTGAAAGTTAAGAGACTGAAACTGCCAATTATGCAAACTTTGTTCGTTTTTCATCTATTTTTACTCATTTTGCATCTAAAACATATAAAACACAATCCTGGGATATTTTCAGTATTTTGATGCATTTTTGAGTGTTTTTAAATGTTTTTGCAGTTCAGATAAGACTAAAATGATGAGTATTTACACACTCATCAATGTTTCATAGAAATATTGTTTTAAATTATGATTATGAAATGTTTAAAAAGATTAATATGATGACTTTTGAATTCTACAAAAAAACAACCCTTAAATTTATAGTTTTATTTTTTTTTGTAATTCGAGAAAAGTAAGATCAGATCAGATTAGATATTAAGATCGTATGATCAAGATCGGGATCCTATAAGATCTTAAGCTTGCAAAGATCCTATGTAGGATCCAGATCATTTTTTGCTTTACAGTATCGTAAAATCGTAAGATCGTAAGATCAGGATCGGGATCCTGACAACTATTTATGAACCTATTATTAAAGACATGGCAGAAATAAATAACTAAAAAGGAGCTCCAATATTTAGATCTTCGTTAGTTAGTAGTTAAAAGTCTCAAACTTAGGATCTTTCACCTCACGATTTAACAGAGAGACGAAGTCATACGTAGGTTTAAGGACAGACTGACTACTCCAAAAACACTCATCGATAAAGTTGGTACAAATAATATAATGAAATCTAAACCACCATTTATTGAAAAAAAGCAACTCTCAAGATTTGTGACAAAAAGCGATTATCAATTACTATTGATTAAGTTTCTTATGCTTGAGTTGAGTTAAAGCATAGTTGGTTTAGGGATTATGGTTAATTTAATGTAATCAAAGTTAAAAATAGTACCCATTCGTATCAAAACAAGTGTCAATATTTTTGTTTTTTTTTTGAAAATAAGTATTTACTTCATATTTCAATCAATTAAGAAGGATTTTAGTGTGCTGAAATTATATTTAAGAGTTAATTGCATTTTTGGTCCTTGTGGTTTGGCCAAATTGCAGATTTGGTCTCCAAAACTTTGAAAGTGCAGCAACAGTCCTTATTTTGAAGTTTGGGTTGCATTTTTGGTCCTTATCGGTGTGAAATGACCAAATTACCATTGTCTTTTTATGAAGAAGACAAAGGGTATTTTAGTCATTTAACTTTATTTAAGGACCAAAAATGCAATTCAAACTTCAAAATGTGAACTATCGCTGCACTTTCAAAGTTTTAAGGACCCAAACTCAACATGCAATTTGGCCAAACCACAGGGACCAAAATTGCAACTAACTCTATATTTAATTAGTGAATAGTGTAACTAGTAGAAATTTTTAAAACTTTGTGTATTTTTAAAATGGCATTTATATTGAGATGGAGAGAGTGTAAAGTCTAGTAGTATAAATTGGGTATAATTTAGATAGAGGGGGTTAATTATTCTTTCACCACACTTTGTGCATTACAGTATTGTATGATGTGCTATACAATTTGTACAAAAAAGTATTTTTATCAAAAAAATTTGATGTGCAAATCAATCCCCAATAAACGTTCACGTTTGTTGTTAAAAAAAGAAGCTAATTAATGAATCTTTATTTAGGCTACTTATCAAGGATCCTTTCATTATTACAAATGATAATTAGCAGACAACTTTGAGAACAATTCAAGAGAATCTTCGCACTTTGATGTATCACTCTAGTTAGAACTAACTAAGAGATCTTGACCCATTGTTTAATTCTAAAAAAGAACCGAGGAAATTAATATTCTATTACTACATTTATCTTAAAATAATTGTTTTTCGACAAAAAACATATTATTTAATAAAAAGCATATAAAAAGCATAAATTTACTGTATTTGTTTTACTTTTTGCATAATAACAATTTTACAAGCAATAAAATTAATGACTTTTTAATATTAAAATTTTCACAAAATATAGTAAACTCGATTAAATTTCTTTATTTATTTTTAATAATAAACAATTAAATTAAGATATTTAAAAAAAATGAACTATTAATTTAAGACATAAAAAAAATGATATCAGCCTTTGAATAAAAAAAACACAAAAGGGTGATAGAAGCAAGGCTGTCAAGATCGCGATCCCACGCAGGATCGTTTTTGTCTTTGCAAGATCGAGATCGTAAGATCGGATCGCGATCCTACGATCCTACCAATTTGTCATATTTTGTAAACAAATGATATACGAGTAAAACTGTTTTACATTTTTACTCAACGTCAAAGATACGTTCATATAATATTCTCTTGAAAATGACAAAGTTTAAATTTCAAACACTAAAGTAATAGTAAAATACAAAAAAATCAAGTTTCAATCGTTACATTAACAATTTAGTGCAATAATATTACATAACATAGGTCCTAAATGTCTCAAAACATACGAGCCATCAACATGATTTCAAGAAAACAAACGTTTCACAAGTGGCATTACAAAACATACCACTTGATTAGTTTAATCACAGTGAAGTAAAGCAAATTAAACTATTGAACACTTTTTAGACTATAATCTATTTAGAAAAGTAGAAACTATGTATAAACTATAATCTATTTAGAAAATGAAACAATAGTGGTTTACTCATTAGACATTAGTAAAACACATTTTTTTTTTTTTTTTTTTTTTTTTTTTTTTTTTTTGCCTAAGCAAGTGGGATAGACTTAAAAGATTTAAAAAAAAAAAAAAAAAAAAAAAAAAAAAAGTGAACTCGGATCGCGTGTCGATCTTACGATCTTACGTGCGATCCTACGATCCTACTTACGATCCTACCTCAGATACGATCCTACCACGATCCTACACGATTTTGACTAGTGTGCACGTAAGATCGTACGATCTTACGTGTAAACTCGCGAGTTTGACAGCCTTGGATAGAAGAGAATCAAAGAGATGCATGCCTTGTGGCCAACATCAATGGCTTCTTTCCCTATCAAACACCATCAAAGCAACAACTCACCTCAAGATACACTTGGTTTATAATCTCAAACATAAAATAACCATCAAAAGTTCAAAACAACAACTCATCTCAAGTCTCACTTGGTTTCTAATAATAGCAAACATAAAATAAAGAGAAATGATTGGCATGCCTAAAAAATATGCTTAATTTTGTGCCTAAACATGTGTGTCAACAATTCATTGGTTGTATCAACCGGACCCACCTCTTCACAATCCAATGAGTTAGTGACACATAAATTAGACACAAAATTAGTCTTACCTTTTAGGCCTCTTAATCTTTTTCCTAAAATAAATCAGGTGTGACACCTACTCTTTCACACCAATTGGATGTACCAAAATAGTTTACCAGATCTAATACTTGATTAATGTTATCCATAAAAATACATATAATAGTTTTCATTTAAATCATTTAATTATATAAACCTTTCGATTGCAAGCATTTTTAAATGGTTGATTTTCGAGTAATGTGAACTGTGAAGCTCCCACTTACATGATGGTCATCAGGTCATATCAACTCATCTAGTTTCATTGAAAGTATTTTCTGATAAATTGGGTTCTCTTGCGATTCAGCTGCGTATTAAATTTGAGATACTTCTTGCCTACTTTTCGTGATCAGCTGATAAATCAGGTTCTCTCGTAATTAAGCTGCGTATTAAAGACAAATTTCGGAATTATTTAAGTTACACACCTTAAGCGTTCACCGAATTTGTATTATAACTATTGCGTACTATAAACTACAAGTTTTTTGACAAGTTATTCAAGTATTCTTGGTATATCATGTACACGAAAAATTTCTCTTGTAACTATTGCCAACTAACTAGCTTACTAGTTTTTTTGTTAATAGGTTCAAATGTTCAATGCTACATTCTCTATATCCCTAAATTTCAACAAGCCATTTTGACATGTTTGTCATTTAGCACAACCACAGTTTCGGAGGGAATGAATAAAAAAACAAAGGAAACGAATAGAGAATGTGGGAGATCACATATACAGTTAGAGTTCTTGGTGTCATTTTGGTCTTTATTCTTTAAAATATAGAGTTAACTACATTTTTGGTCCTCGTGGTTTACCGGGTATAACACTTTTGGTCCAAAATGAAATTTTGTAACGGATCTTGTCCAATATCCGCTGACCCGTAACACTTTTGGTCCAATGTTAACACTCCCGTTATCTTTGACCGTTAACTCATTTAGTTGACTAAAAATTGAGGGCAAAATAGTCATTCTCCATCAATCCCCTATATATTTACATCCCTTTTCTTTTTGGATCTCATTCACAGACAACCCTAAACCCAAAAACACACATCACACAACCATGGTTCGGTGTCCAATGTGTAATTCAATAGGAATTATCAAAACATCATGGACTGACATTAATCCAGGAAGGCGTTTCTATTGCTGTTCTAAAAGGGTAAGTAATCAATTACGAGATCTTGTAAGTATCACATACTTTCCCTAATTTGGTATTTTTCTTGATTAGGGCACGAACCATGGTATCATTGATTGGTACGACCCACCAATTTGTGAAAGAGCTGTTCAAATTATTCCTGGGCTTTTAAGGAACATGAATGGTTTACAAGCTAGTGTTGCAAGATACCAAGGTGAAGCAAGAAGGATGAAGATCATGTTAGGGTGTACTTGGCTGCTGTTGGTCTTGTATTTTCTTGTTAAATGAAGTTGTTGAATGTGTTTGATAATGCCAGTTGTAGGTCTTTTGTGTTTTCCCAAGTTAATCCAATGCTCTTTTATGTTATTCCAAGACTTGTTGACTTTTAACATGTCAAATGGGTTTGTTTGTAAGCATTCAACTATTAACATGTCAATTGTAAGCATGTCAAATGGGTTTGTTTGTAAGCATTCAACTATTACCATATTCTGCAAATACCTTACAATATGCAAAATACCAAAACATAAAACCTTGCATAGATTGCAAAATACCAAAGTTATAAAGTCTTACAGAAGATCAACTAACTTAAATACCAAAGTCATAATAGGTAAACAGACATAATAAGATAGAGTTACAGAAGACAAGTCTTAAAACACATGACCATAGTTAAACAGACATAATAAGTAGCAAATATCAATCCAGAAGCTTTTTTTTCCCTCTCCCAGTTGCACCTGCATAAGGATTTGGCCTGACTGGCTTGGAAAACCTTACATTTGAATTGCTACCTTTGAGTGGTGAAAGCCTGCTTGCTGAGAACACTTGTGGTGCAGAAGAGATGATACATGCAGGAGGGGCAACTTGAGATGGTGTAGACTGACTTGGTGCAACTTGAGATGGTGCAGGGTGAGTTGGTGCAACTTGAGATGCTGCTGACTGAGATTGTGGTGGTCTTTGGCTTGACTGAGATGGTGCAGCAGGGGTCTTTTTCTGTTTTGATGGTCTTTGGCTTGACTGAGATGGTGCAGCAGGGGTCTTCTTTGGTTTTGATGGTCTTTGGCTTGACTGAGCTTGTGCTGGTCTACCTGTACAAGATCTGCTATTGTGTCCTTTTTGTTTACATTTCCTACAAGTAACTGTTTTCCCAGCCCTACTCAATTTACCATTCTTAACCATGTTGTCAAATAACTCTGCAGCACTCTTCTTTCTTTTCTTTGGAGGCCTACCAATGGGAGTGTGATAATCTGGTGGGGTTAGAGTAATAGGGCTATCTGATGTAGGCCACATCTCTGGACCAGCACATGGGTTGATCTTAAAGCTATACATTTCCTCCCATGTTGTTAACCAATAAGTAGGGTGTACCCATGACTCAGGTATCCCAGGTTCCAAACCATTCTCTGCCATGTTCCAAATAGATGCCACTGCATGTTTGCATGGCATCCCTGTCAAATCCCACTTTCTACATGTACAAGTTCTTTCAGTAACATTCACCACATGTTGCTCACTATATGGACCAACTGTTTGATACATATCCCCACCATTCCATGTAACATCAAATTTAGCAGCTTCTTTCTTAATGTTATCAAACAATCTAGTAGCAACAGGGGTGAGTGGACCATTACTTTTCTTAATTACATTTTGAACTATCACAATCCTTTTCATCAAATAGTGTCTAATGAACTCAAGGCATGTAATTATGGGCTTATCCCTACCATCCAAAAGTTGTTTGTTTAAAACCTCACACATGTTGTTCAAAAGAACATCACAGTGAGGTCTTGCTGCAATTAGAATATTCAAACTATGAATGATTGAAATTATATGATTAAAGTGTTTGAAATTATAGCATGCAGGGTAACAAAAACTTACGAGAAAAGTGTGACCTTGCCCAATGCTGAGGAGGAATCAGTTTCAACCAATCATACACCTCCTTGTTTGCTATCCTGACTTCCTCCATGTTTCTGTTAAAGTGTTGTATGGTAGTAGCAGTAGCACATCTCCATAATAGATCCTTAAATTCTTGTCTTCTCCATTGCAACTTCATGTTATCATAGATATGCTTCAAGCAAAACCTATGTTCTGCTGCTGGGAACAGTTGTGCCAATGCTGGTACAAGACCCTACAAAGCAATAGAGTTAAAAGTTTGCATACATGTCAAATCAAATTCAACATCAACAAGAAGATAGAAAAAAGGTGTTTACCTTTTGTCTGTCTGTAAGAAATGTGAAGTTAGAATTCCTGACCAAATCCAAATCATCTCCAAGGCATTCAAGAAACCATATCCAAGATTGTTTGGTTTCTGCTTCAACTACTGCATAAGCCAAAGGATATGTTCCATTATTTGGATCCACACCTACTGCTGTCAAGATCTGACTAGGAAATGGCCCAGACATAAAGCAACCATCAAGGCCCAACAGATCTCTTTGCCCAGCCTTGAATCACTTTTCAAAGCCCCTAAACAAATGTAGATTCTTCTAAACTTTCTTGTTTGACTATCAGGTTCAAATGTTCTTTCAACATCAATCTTCACAGTTGTGTTGGGGTTCTTCTCTTTCAACTCTAAACAATATTGTCTCAGCTGAGCATATTGTTTTGTATGATCTCCAATCACTTTCTCTTCTGCCATTTGTTTTGCCCTAAATATTTTCTGTTTTGACAGCCCTAATTCATACTTCTTTGATAGTTGATCTTTGAGAGCAGAAATTGGTATTTTAGGATTTGGTTTGATTGTTTGCTCAATCTCCTTAGCTAGAAATGAAGCTGTACACTTTGGGACAAACCTGGATTTAAGACAAGTATGGTTATCTCTAAATATTTTAACATACCATGTACCTTCCCCTTTAGGTTTTTGACAGTGCAATAACCAAGGGCACTTTAATTCCACACCTACTGCCTTACAGCCTTTCTTTTTTGTCTTTTTCACATTGGAATCTTTGACATTCGTACCTTGACTTACACTTGGGCCTTCACTTTGGCCTTCACCCAGCCCATCAACATTTGTACCACTTGGCCCACTATTTGAAAATGTTGGAACAAGTCCCCTACACTCTGCTCTTACCCTTCCTTTATCATTTCTAGTCAAATAAATTTGCCTCCTCTGATTAACTGCAATCCTAGTGACCATTTCTTTTATCAACTCTTTGTTAGCAAATGTTTGACTAACATAAAAGTTTTCTGTGTACACCTTACCATCTACAGGCTTGTGAGATTTAGCCAACTTCCTCAAAGCTCTCTTCCTCTCAGCCTCATCATCATCTGAATCAATCTCACTATCAAAATCCTCAAGATCACATTCCTCATACTCCATGTCAACATCAGCCTCTACTTCACTAGGATCTAACTCAGCAGAAGCTACCCATTCTACACTAGGATCAGTGTTTTTCCTAAACAATTCCATGTCAACATCAGGGTCATTAATCTGATCCTCTAGATCACATTCAAAATCACTATCTTCACTGTCTTCATTTGAATCACTTGTATCACTACCTTCACTCTCATTATTTGAATCACTTCTATCACTACCTTCACTCTCATCATTTGAATCACTTCTATCACTACCTTCTCTACCATCACTAGTCTCATTTGTGGCAGGGTAAGAAAACAGAGGATCAAACTCATCAACAATAGGACTAGGACTAGGTCTAGGTCTATGTCTAGGCTCACTTGACTGCCCTAAATCAACATTTTCATTCCCTAAACCATCATCGGCAGGATCTAAATCAACATTTTCTATAACAGTTGTATCAACAGGATGATCAACAAATACCTCCATTAGTTTGAACTTACTCACATAGCTTATCATATCCAACACATCAACATCTTTGAATAATGGTTCAAGCCCGTTATCTAAATCTTGTGTAGGTCTTTTGAAATACACTTTCATTTTAGGATTGACATAACCTAACTCTTTAAGCATACCTGTTACTTCTATCACTGAGAACCCATCTGCATCAACATCATCAAACCAGTCTGCCTCACCATCTTTGTATACACGTCTAGGAGCCCTAGTTCTTTTTGGACCAGGAAAATAAGTGAAATGACCTCCATGGTTGACTTTCAGGGAAAAAAGATTAAGCTCATTCTCTGTATTAGGAAAATACAACAATCAATCATCAAGCAGTCAAAAACATTTGAAAAAATAAAAAAATAACAATCAATAGCTAAAACACCAAAATCACTTACTGTATTTCACATATGGATTGAATGTGGCACCTTTTTGTCTCAACTTCCAATTAGAAATTACCATTTTTGGGGGAAGAATTAGGGTTTTCAATTGATTTTAGGTGGGATTGATTTGTGAAAGTAGGTGGATGGTTTTTGATATGACACGGTATTAATGGGACTCAGATATAGAGAGTGTAATGTATTATAGCGGGAAAGAGTAAAAGACCAATGTGTCCCTGATAATAATAATCAATTACATGTTCCCCGTCACATGAATGTCACGTGAGGGCAAGAGATAACGGGAGTGTTAACATTGGACCAAAAGTGTTACGGGTCAGCGGATATTGGACAAGATCCGTTACAAAATTTCATTTTGGACCAAAAGTGTTATACCCGGTAAACCACGAGGACCAAAAATGTAGTTAACTCTAAAATATATAATGTTGGAGCTAATGCATATGATGATGGCAAAAATAGGTCCCCTTTATCTTTCTAAAAGCATGGTTTAATTCATCGAGATATTATATACAGATATAGAATTATTTACAACCCCTTTTTTTATCGAACACGCTGTACGTTAAATAGTATATTCACTCGGTTGAGGGGGGTTTACCAAAATAATTATTGATGGTTTTGGTTAAAGGTTTTGGCTGTACAATAATAACATACTTTTTTAAATGTACCGATTTCTCATTTCATGTTTTGTACCAATCTGCTCCACCAAACTTGTTTTACCGGCACCAAAAGTGGAATGAAACTATCTTTTGGACTGAAAACAAAACTTTTTGAAGTTTTAGACCGAAAGTGAAAAACCAAGCAAACCACAAGGACGAAAAAAGCAGTTAACTCTAAAACATATACTCCGTAAATCTCAGAGTTTGAGGATAGTTTTATGGATGACATGAGTACGATTTATGCAAATTAAAGTGGACTAATTCAATTACATTTACATGTAGGAGATCTTGATGATACGGGCTAGTAGTAGGCACAAGTTTGAATCATTCTTAGATTTGTAACTTTGGATAAAAGAATTCTGTAGGATTAGGTTTGAAATATTCCCATTGAATTATTTTTTGACTTTAACCATAAGAAAGTAGCTTTATTTGATAAGTATCATGACTAAAATATCATTTTTAAACGTATGTCACAGTATGCAGTTGTTTATTGGGGTTTGGTATTTTATATTGGATGACTATGTGATGTCAAAAAAAGGGATCATGAACAGATGTCTGATAGAAGGATATACACAAGCACATGGTATATCTTGTACAGGTGTGTAACTCTTTAGTACGTTAAATCGAGTCGATATAAGAGCATTCACATCAATAATTGCAATCAGTGCAGCTGATTCAACATTATATCAACTTACTCTCTCACAACTTTTAACCCGCAACAATCACCGGCACCACTGACCTCTAAAAACCAAGAAACAAATTATTTAAAAAAAATGAAAAATAAAAAAAATGAAAAATAAAAAATAAACCCTTCAAACGCCTCGACGTCCAGAGTAACCATGAGCTTAGAACAATTGAACTGTTTTTGTCACAACGAGCGACTATGAGCCCGAGTTATTGTTTTGTGTGTTGGAAGAGGATCAAATAGAAAGTTGGTTCCCTTCTAAAAACTTTACAAAGTTACCAGGTGTTGACATGTGTCTCTTCATGTTTGTTTAGGGCGGAGTATTGATAAAATTTGGATATTGATGAACATTTTCTATTGATTAACAATTTGTATTGATGAACATTCGTGCATTAAATTTATGAACATTTTGTATTAATAAATATGTATGGATGAATATAAAATAAATAAATAAATAAATAAATAAAAATTTTGATGTCATTTTGTGCATAACACGTGATTTTGTATTCTTTGATGAACATAATAAACATTTTTGTTTTTTTATGAACAATTTTGTTTCCGTATCATTTTTTCATGACCAACTTGTTAAAAATTATTTCATAAACATTTACTTGATGAACAATTTTATTTCTTCCATATTCTTTGATTAAAATTTACTTGGTGAACAATTTTGTTTCCTTCACAATGTTTGACGAACAACTTCTTTGCTGATTTTCTTTGATGAACAACTTCTTTGTTCAATTTTCTTTTATTAAAAGACTCTACTCTAATGAACAATTGCATAATCAAAATTTTGTTCCTCACAATTTTGATTATTTGTTCATCAAATATTGAAGCTTTTATGAATTACTAAAACATTTTATTATAATAGACATCATCAAACTCTAAAATCACAAAATTATTTCTTTGAGACATTTCATCGATCACCTTATGACTGTTTTTGTGAACACATAATTTATTTGAAATTTATGAGAAAAACTTTAGAAAAACAAAAAGGATGAAGAATTGATATTAATTTAGGGTTTGTTGATCAAAAATTGTTATAATAATTTCGTGTTACCTCAAATTAAATGAAACCCTACTTTTGGATGAAATTCGAATTCTTGAAAAAGTTTGTAATTTGTCGCAATTCAAGAAATATGATGAAACTGAATAGACATTAAAACATAATTTTATTGTTTTGAATGATTTTTTAAGCTAAAATTATGGTAAAGATTTAGGTAAGTTGCGAAAAAGAAGAGAGATAAGATGAATATAAAATTTATAAGGGAAAAGAGAGACGCATGTTTAGCTATTATTGGTTTTTAGACTTTTTAGAATGTAGGTTTTTTCTATGACTTTCTATATGATCATGACCCTTTGTGTATAATGGGGTAGAGAAATCAATGACCGTACAAAAGAACCTATTCGTTATACTTGTCTGGGTAATACAAAATTTATTTGATATAATTCAAAGAGTTTTGTTCTTGGTTTAGACATAAACACAAGAGCCTTGTTTTGAAAATAAGTGTTCCAATTTTCATGGTTACATCCTATGTATATTGTTTCTCTTAAATAGAGAATATCTGACCAATAAAAATTGCGAGACTTAGCCGGTCAATAACCTTCGCACAATGTTCTTTTAGAATAGTCAAACTTGTTAAAATACCAATTCATTAAGGGCTATTAAACCATGTTTAAATTTGCTCATTGAATAGGTCAAAGCAGTTACAAGTCAGTAGAAAACAACTCCAACGATGTAACTTACTCATCAGCTCACCAACGGATGAGTTTACTCACTAAAGAAATGAACTCGCTGATGAGCTCCCTCACTTATCATTTAGCTAATCATAATACAACTATAACTCTACCATTTGAGTCAGGGGTGTTCATTGAGTTAGTGAGTGTACACTGCATACCTCCAAACCCATATCTAAGTATTATCATGTGCTTCAATTGTACATTGTAAACACGTCTATAGGTAAAAACCTGGTTACAAATGTTATTTTATGGAGAGAGCTTTTGAGAGTTCATATGAGCTTTGGTTTTTATAACAAACTAGCTTTTATTATAGACTTAAATCGTCAACAAAGTTATAAGAGGATATGAAATCTAAAATATCTTTTTAAAAAGAAAAATACTTGAAGTAGCTTTTGAGGAGGGTGAAAGTTTGTTTTTTCTTTCTTTCTTTCTTTTTTAGAAATAGTAAATTACATTAATATCCTTGAAATAAAGTAAATATATTTCTTTGAATAATGTCATTTTGCATTTATAAGCATCAATTCTAACTACCATGTCCAAAAATAAAAAAATAAATAAAAAATAGTGCAATCTATTTCTTAGAAGTTAGAATAAGATAGTTTCACTAAACATACCTTAAATCTAACTTCGATAAGCTTTAGGTAGCTTTATAAACATAACTTACGTATCCAAGAATGATAATCATAATCTCCTTCTTATCTTAACAATAATGTTGGTGCAACGATGACCAAAGCCTTTATAATGTTTTAATGATAACAAATAAACATTCGGAACACCTAAAATCAAAAACGATAGCCAAAAATTGAAAACCTTGGAATTTGGGTCTGAATGCCAGCTCGCGCAGCCTACCCATGGCCAGTGCGACAGTCCCGGTTTACAACGCGTTTCTGGTTTTTCCAAGTCGGATTTCCTCTTACCCGATTAATGAGCTTCTTTCAATTCAGGTTCATATATAATATTTGAGAAGTTTACTTTAAGATTTAGACTTATAAAGGTGCCCAAAATAAGTCCTCCCGGTTTTACAAAAACGCCATCTCATAAATGTTTTAATGAAGCCTCGAGCCATAGCAACATTGTTTTTCCTTAAATCTAAGATGTTTATACTTTCACTTGAACTTTAAAAGAAAGTATTCAAGTGACCACAATCCTTACGTTTATCTTTGCTAATCACGTAACGGGTTTACCCCCTTATTGGTCATTTAAGCCGATGTCACTTCACGTAAAGACAATTATCTCATTTATGAGATGTTGATTTATGATGAGTGCTCAAACACTCATCATTTTTGGTCTAATCTGAACTGCAAAACATACAAAAACACTCAAATATGCATCAAAATACTGAAAATATTCCAAAATTGTGTTTTATATGTTCTAGATGCAAAATGAGTAAAAACAAATGAAAAATGATCAAAGTTTGCAAAATTGGCAGTTTCAGTCCCCCAACTTTCATAAAATGTCAAAACTAGTCCCTGGTCATTCAAAATATGGAAAATTATCACCAAAGGTCCTTTTAAAATCATAAGTGGTCATATTTAGTCCTTTGGTGAAAAAGTTAAAAAGTTTTGGAAATTTACAGTTTCAGTCCCTAAACTTCATAAATTGGCAGATTCGGTCCCTGGTGGGATATTTTTGAATAAAAAGTGAATTTTGGTCCTTGGGGAATCACAAGTTGGCAACATAGGTCCTTGGATGAAAGGTTTGGAGAAATGTCAAGTTTGGTCCCTATACTTTGGATTTTGGCAAAACTAATCCCCGGGAATTTAAATTTTGGAAACTAAATATCAAAGGGCCTTGGGAAATTAAATAATGACAAAAATTGGCCCTTGTGATTAACTTTTACAAATTGGCAGATTTGGACCCTCATGTTTCAGAAATTGCAACATATGGTCCTTGTGATTTTTGGGCTACAAACAAACGGACCCTTGATATTAATACAAACAACAAACCACCCCAAAAATAAAAACCAAGCCCCAATCCATCACAACACCCCTAGCCCACTACCACTTCTCCTGGCCCAATCCAACCATCAACCCACCACCAAACAAAAATACTCACCCCCGTTTTTTTTATTACTCTCCCCAGGTCAAACATTTGACCTTTCTTCCACCTCCCCCTCCACTTGTAAACCTGCTCCTCTGCCATGCCATCACTCCAGCTCACCTCTCCCACTACATGTCCCCCCAACTTACAAAAACCTCCAAACCACAATTAATGCCCTTGAATTGCTCCAAGTCATCCCCTACCTGCCAAACCCACTTTTCCCGCCAAACATATTTGAACGGCCAAGATCAAATTGACCAATCCAATGGCCAAAAACAGATGTGGGAAAGCACATGGGACATGCTATGGTGTATTTAAGTCAAGAAAAAAAGCAGAGAAAGGAGAGTAGTAGTTAACAGTAGTTAGGAGTAGTTTATTAGTTAAAATTTGATGTCAAATTAGTGTTTTAATTCTCAATTTCAGTTTGTAAGCTTGTATTTCAGTTATGGTGATGATGTAATATTAATCCTAGTTAATAGAAAAATCAAGTTCCCTTGTTTCAATTCATGTATGCCAAATTTCCTCAACTTTTCACTTAAGGTCCATATTTCATAAAAGCTCTTGTTTACTGTCCAAACAAGCTCACCTGAGCTTATTATTAAGTTTTATATAAGTTCCATTAGTCTTAAACAAGTATTATTCAAAATTCCAAAAATCCTCAAAAATAGAAAATAAATCAGTAAAAATAAAAATAAAAATAAATCAGAAATAAGAAGAGAAGCAAGGAGGTAACATGAATACTGGAATTCCATGGTATTAGTAGTCTCAGGGGAGACCTTAAGGTAGTTTTGTTCTTTGGTTCTTGGTTTTGGAACTCATTGGATTTTTGTAAGTTTTTCATTTACTGTAGATCATCTTAATATAGCCTATTATCTGTTTGTATTTGCTTATTATCCATTGTTAATGTTTATTAGATAAGTCTTAATTGTCAGATTGAGTTTGGGTATCCTTTTGCTCTATTTTCCTTGTTCACTGCCCAATTAAGGGGTGTTTGGGATTGCCTGATCCAAAAGGGTCTTGGTGGTTATTATTGTTAATTAAGGTTGCTGCATGTCAGTCATAGTCTAATTAGGTGATATTGACCCCAAATCACAAGTTCCAAACTCAGGAAAGTCAAAATCACATTAGATTTCAACTTGTAGGCTCACTGTTAAGATTTTAGTGCTTATTTTCTTCATATCAGCTCTTTAATTGTTATTTTAGCTTAAAATCAACTTAATATATAATAATATAGTATAATTAGTCAGTAGTGATCATTAGAATTTGGTAAAAGTCAAAATATGTGGTTTTCACAAAAAGTCAAATTTGTCTATCTCAGATTTTTCCAATTCTTGCAAGATTTTTCCTGAATTTTGAGATGTGATTCAAGCTTTGTGCTTTTTAGGACTTATAGTACCCCAGCTAATCTATTATGTCCAATTGTCATTGCATTTTTGGGATTTTTTCACTGGGCCCCACACACCTTCAAATTGACCTGCAGGGGGAGGTTATCCCCTGCTGCAGCAGACACACAGCCAACACCACCACTTTGGTGGTGGTTTCTGGCCACCACAGTGGGCCCCACAACCACAACTTTGGTTCTTTGAACCCCTCTCCTGGCACTCTTCCAGGTTTGACCAAGAGTTTGACCTTAAGAACCCTGGGACCCACCTGAATCAACCCCTCAATTATGTCCCATTTTCAGTGTTAAATAAGAAAGTTCACTTGCTTATTTTAGCTTATGGGCTTATACTGTGAGCTTATTTGGTAGATTCTTACTTAAACATGTTCACATAACTCATTGGAATCAGAATCACCCTTTGTGGACCCCACATAAGCTAATTTGAGCTTATTTCCTTACTTGGTCAACATAAGTCAACTGTCTAGGCTTTTTAGCTTATTCTGGCTTATTTTTTATTTCCAAAAAAGTTGCTTTTGTAAAAGTTTCATGTTTTTAGTTGTAAAATAGTTTTGTAAAAGAAAAATCAAGAAAAACCAATTTAAAAGTAAGTGATAGTTTCTATTTAATGTAATTTAAATTTTAATTTTCCTTTTTAGATTTTTATTAAGAACTTGGCATTTTTATATTTTTCTTAATTTCCTTTTATGTTAAAGTAATTTCAGTAATTTTTCTAGATTTTTATATTATTATTTAGTATTTATTAGATTTAATATTAGTTTTATTAATAATTAATTAATAATTAAGTTTAAATAGCATAATTAGTTTTTATAAAGTAACACCTAGTTTTTATATTTTTAATAGCTTTTATATACTATAATATAATTTTAGTAATTTTTCTAGAATTTCTACTGTTCATTTTGTAGTTTTTATAATTTAAATAGTTTAATTAGTAATTAATTAATATTTAATATAATAATTAGTAAAATAGTGTAAAAATACATAAAACAAACTTTTTATAATTTTTAGGATTCCTGTAATGGTTAATTAGATTTTTAAATTTTTCCATAATTTTTTAAGTCTTTTTAGTATTATTAGTAATTTAAAAATTAGTTAATAGTTTAATTAAATATAATTAGTAACTAATTAATATAAAAATTACAAAAAGACAAAAAGACATATTTTTAATTTTAAAATTTGTTTTTAGTTATTTTATAATTTTAGAAATTTAATTTTCATTTTTCTAGTATTAAATTAATATTATATTGTATTTAAGTAATTTAAATATTAATAACTAGTATTAAATAGTATTTAATTAATATTAATTAAGTAATTAGTGTAAACATTAATTTTATTTTTCTAAAAATTTTCTTTTATCTTTTAGTTTATAAAAAAGTCATTTTTACCCCCTGGGGGTTTTCAGATTTCAGTTTTCACGTTTTATTTTATACGTTTACGTTATTTAAAATTTAAACGTACGCGTTTTAGGTTTTAAACGTTTCTGGTTTTTTCAAATTTCCAGTCTTGTTCATATAGCTTATTTAAGCTATTTCCTTATAGATTCCTTAGTATAATCAATCTCAAACCCCTTTCTGTCCAAATTCACCCGTTTGATAACAATTCACACCTCGTCGGGACATAACGACCCGGGAAACACTGTATTACCCGGAAGCATTGGGCTAGGTAGTTTGACTTTGTTGACCATTTACTTGGTCAATTTAAGTTGACTGTTTAGGGCAAATCAAAATTTGGCGCCGCTGCCGGGGAGGTTGTGCGCGTATTTTAAACGGTTTTTCTGATTAGTGATTTTGGAATTCATTCCATTGTACATTTATCTATCCTTGTTCATATTCTCTTCTTATTATCATATAAATACAAAACAGTTCCCGAAAACTTTTTAAAATTTGTTTTCAACGAATACAAGAACACAAAAGGATTTTCTTTCTTATAAAATGTTTATCAAAAATCCCAAAAATATGCATCTTTACCCTCCTACCTTTTTGATTCTTCATCCCTTTACCCTCTATCCTTTTGATTCTAACTCCTTCCACTTCTCCTGTAATTGATTCTAATGGCATCTCTCGATGATGATTTTTTTGAACAATGGGCCTTTGAGAGCAACATTGAAAAACTTATGGCCTTGTCAAAAATGTCGAGATGTCGTGTCGATTATGATGGACAATCGATTCCTATTCCCTCTCCGATGAGGGAAATGGAACAGGAAACCGGGGTGACAAAGGACCCGGTACTTTCCTCTGACAATGAAAGTGCTAAATACGTCCAACCTACGGTTGTCCAAAAATCTAAGCTCACAATTGCTCCTAAACCGTCAAGAATTGATCCTAACATTTCACGGTTTACGGTTAAAAGTTTGTCAAGCAAACGTATAGAGCTTAGGGTAGTGACTGAAAAGAACGACTTGCCTAATCTTCACATTTATCAAAAACAAAAACCAGAGACCATAACGGAAGTGGTGGAAATTCCTAGCTCTCAGAGCACACCACTTGTCCCACCTCCAGATTTTGTTCCTTGTGTCGGTTGTGGTGAGCCGCTTTTCGGTTTTCCATGTCGTTGGTGTACATGTGAACAATGTGGTAATGATATTCGAAACGGGAGTTGTTTGTTTTGTGGTTTGAGGAATTCATTTGCTTATGATCCTAATCAGAACTCATTCAATGACTCCTCAAATTTTTCCAACTACCCATCACATTCATACGAGCAAGAATCATATTATCCAAATCTCAATGATGCTTCATATCAAAATACACCAAGCCAGACTCAACAGTTTTTCTGTTGTGAGTACTGTGGTGGCCCACACTATAGTTCTGATTGTCAATCGGGAAACACGCTTGTCTATGAGCAGTTTCCTGATAACAATTATGACTCTAGCACATACGACCCACAGCCACATCAGTTTTTCTGTTGTGATTACTGTGGAGGTCCTCACTTTAGCTCGGATTGTCAAACAGGGAATCCCTTTCCTTGTAACAATTACGACTATTCGTTTCAAGACCCACCTCCACAGTACCAAATTACCCAAGCAACTCCTCAATACCCGCAAGACCTTTGTCATGAGGTTCTTGAAGCATTGAAAGAATTTAAGGAGGAGTTGTCTACTACATCATTTCAAAACTCTCGTGAGAAATCTATGGCAGAATTACTTGCTGAAGAACAAGATGCTAGAAACGAAATGAGCATGGAAGAATTATTGTTGAGCAAAGAGCAGCTAAAATACGTGCCAATCTTCGCTATGCTGCTCTATATGATGACGATGATGATAGTGATGATGATGAAGATAACATTGTTATTATTCAAAAAGATTCATCAGATTCATCAGTTGTGATTCCTTCCATGGAGAATCAGGGAGAAAATAATGTGACGAAGTCACTAGCCGTTGATCAAATGGAACTTGAAGAATCCATAACTGCTAGTCCTTCTCAACTTCCTCAGTCTGTTATCACACCCGAAGTTCACACTCACTCTCTGATCATGGGGGATGAGCATCTTAGCACTGTTCCTAATAAGGAATCGGACGAATTAATAAAGTCTAGTGTTGAGATCCTTGTCCCAATCCCGAGAGAGTCACAGGGAACTTTTGATCATATGTGTGATATCCCTCCTCCTCTATTCTTCCCAACTAATCATGATGAGATGTTCTCCGATTCTACTGATGACAATTCGTTATCTTGTGGAGACATCATTTATATGGAAGAATTACCTTCTGATCTAGTCAGCTTAGAAGAAGAGAATGATGAGATTGACACTGAAATCAAGGATGAAGCACTTCGTGCAACATTATTGAATGTCGATCTCCTCATTTCTAAAATTGAGGCTTTCAATATGAAACCTATTTAATCTCCTATCCCGATTAAGGATAGTGACATTTTCTCCGATGATCCTATTCCGGAGTTTGAAGCCTTTACTTTTGATCATATGGGAGAGAAGATTAGTGGCAGTACCACTTCTCATTCTCAAATTTCTCTCCTCGAATATGATTTATTCACCTTTGAGGAGTTCTCCGGTGAACTCATTCATATCATATCTCCACCGGAGTATGATAATTTTTACTTTGATCTAGACAAAGATGATCTTTGTGTTCCGGAGGGAAATATTCTTAACCTTGAGAATTTGATTGATATCAAAATCCCAACCGTCCCACCCATAATATGTCTAGATCATATGAGCTTTAATGATGAGATTCATGATACACCAATCATGAATTCTCTTTCTGATGATGATGAATCAATCTTGATTGTCATCAAGATCTTTCTTCCTTTCTTCACCTACAGGGTGACTTCTCCTGTTCTTCACTCCTTCTGGAATGAAGACGTTATCTTTGACCCCGGCATCACCGCTTATAGTTTATACTATTTTAAGCCGGGTACTTATCTCATCGGTGTGGAACTTTCACGTGCTTCAAATGTTTGTCCAAACATCTTGAATGAAAGTCTGATGGAGATTGTCTCTTCCACATCATGCTTCCCCAAGAACCAATGAATTCGGGGTCGAGTCAAGCTAGCGACTCGGTAAACAAAAATAGTAGCATGCTTATAGGGTTTTCACCCTAAGTGTGGGGGTGTTACCCCTGCTATGGTTACTTATAAAGTGAAAATACAAATTGGTGTTTCCACATTTAGCTTGTAATGTTTCCCTTTTACGTTCAAAGAGTCGGCATAATAGCCGAGACTTTGAATATTGAGGACAATATTCATTCTAAGTGTGGGGGGTATTCTAGCGAATTTTATCACATTTTACTATCTAGTACCCCCGTTTTTTGCCAAAATCTCAAAAATTTTAATTTTTTTTCCACTTGTGCTTCAAAATTTTTTGTGGTTATCAGTCCGCCTTGTCTAACCGACAAAAGGATTGGCTAATCCAGGAGCAAACAGCTCTTGGTAAAGATATATCAAATCCGTTGACGGCTTGCAATTTGCCCAAAATTGTATGGTATATCAACTCGCCATATCCCAAAAAGTGAATGAGTTGGCTCGCCCGCAAGATTATGGCTTGTGGTAAAGGCAGTGGAAAAACCATAATTGGTAATCAGCTCACCAAGATGTTGACTATTCATCAAGAGTTGGCTAGTCCAGAAGCAAACGGCTTTTGGTAAAGACAAATCAAATCCGTTGGCAGCTGGTGGTTTGCTCAAAATCACATGGTTATCAAGTGGACCATAGTTCTTACTTGAACTGATACATTTGGCTACTCCAGAAGTAATGGCTTTTGGTAAAGAGATTAAAATCCATTAAGTTTTCAAAACGGTTTATTGCTAGGGACTAGCAATAGTTTAGTGTGGGGGATTGATGAGTGCTCAAACACTCATCATTTTTGGTCTAATCTGAACTGCAAAACATAAAAAAAACACTCAAATATGCATCAAAATACTGAAAATATTCTAAAATTGTGTTTTATATGTTCTAGATGCAAAATGACTAAAAACAAATGAAAAATGATCAAAGTTTGCAAAATTGGCAGTTTCAGTCCCCCAACTTTCATAAAATGTCAAAACTAGTCCCTGGTCATTCAAAATATGGAAAATTATCACCAAAGGTCCTTTTAAAATTATAAGTGGTCATATTTAGTCCTTTGGTGAAAAAGTTAAAAAGTTTTGGAAATTTACAGTTTCAGTCCCTAAACTTCATAAATTGGCAGATTCGGTCCCTGGTGGGATATTTTTGAATAAAAAGTGAATTTTGGTCCTTGGGGAATCACAAGTTGGCAATATAGGTCCTTGGATGAAAGGTTTAGAGAAATGTCAAGTTTGGTCCCTATACTTTGGATTTTGGCAAAACTAATCCCCGGGAATTTAAATTTTGGAAACTAAATATCAAAGGGCCTTGGGAAATTAAATAATGACAAAAATTGGCCCTTGTGATTAACTTTTTCAAATTGGCAGATTTGGACCCTCATGTTTCAGAAATTGCAACATATGGTCCTTGTGATTTTTGGGCTACAAACAAACGGACCCTTGATATTAATACAAACAACAAACCACCCCAAAAATAAAAACCAAGCCCTAATCCATCACAACACCCCTAGCCCACTACCACTTCTCCTGGCCCAATCCAACCATCAGCCCACCACCAAACATAAATACTCACCCCCGTTTTTTTTATTACTCTCCCCAGGTCAAACATTTGACCTTTCTTCCACCTCCCCCTCCACTTGTAAACCTGCTCCTCTGCCATGCCATCACTCCAGCTCACCTCTCCCACTATATGTCCCCCCAACTTACAAAAACCTCCAAACCACAATTAATGCCCTTGAATTGCTCCAAGTCATCCCCTACCTGCCAAACCCACTTTTCCCGCTAAACATATTTGAACGGCCAAGATCAAATTGACCAATCCAATGGCCAAAAACAGAGGTGGGAAAGCACATGGGACATGCTCTGGTGTATTTAAGTCAAGAAAAAAAGAAGAGAAAGGAGAGTAGTAGTTAACAGTAGTTAGGAGTAGTTTATTAGTTAAAATTTGATGTCAAATTAGTGTTTTAATTCTCAATTTCAGTTTGTAAGCTTGTATTTCAGTTATGGTGATGATGTAATATTAATCCTAGTTAATAGAAAATTCAAGTTCCCTTGTTTCAATTCATGTATGCCAAATTTCCTCAACTTTTCACATAAGGTCCATATTTCATAAAAGCTCCTGTTTACTGTCCAAACAAGCTCACCTGAGCTTATTATTAAGTTTTATATAAGTTCCATTAGTCTTAAACAAGTATTATTCAAAATTCCAAAAATCCTCAAAAATAGAAAATAAATCAGTAAAAATAAAAATAAAAATAAATCAGAAATAAGAAGAGAAGCAGGGAGGTAACATGAATACTGGAATTCCATGGTATTAGTAGTCTCAGGGGAGACCTTAAGGTAGTTTTGTTCTTTAGTTCTTGGTTTTGGAACTCATTGGATTTTTGTAAGTTTTTCATTTACTGTAGATCATCTTAATATAGCCTATTATCTGTTTGTCTTTGCTTATTATCCATTGTTAATGTTTATTAGATAAGTCTTAATTGTCAGATTGAGTTTGGGTATCCTTTTGCTCTATTTTCCTTGTTCACTACCCAATTAAGGGGTGTTTGGGATTGCCTGATCCAAAAGGGTCTTGGTGGTTATTATTGTTAATTAAGGTTGCTGCATGTCAGTCATAGTCTAATTAGGTGATATTGACCCAAAATCACAAGTTCCAAACTCAGGAAAGTCAAAATCACATTGGATTTCAACTTGTTGGCTCACTGTTAAGATTTTAGTGCTTATTTTCTTCATATTAGCTCTTTAATTGTTATTTTAGCTTAAAATCAACTTAATATGTCATAATATAGTATAATTAGTCAGTAGTGATCATTAGAATTTGTTAAAAGTCAAAATATGTGGTTTTCACAAAAAGTCAAATTTGTCTATCTCAGATTTTTCCAATTCTTGCAAGATTTTTCCTGAATTTTGAGATGTGATTCAAGCTTTGTGCTTTTTAGGACTTATAGTACCCCAGCTAATCTATTGTGTCCAATTGTCATTGCATTTTTGGGATTTTTTCACTGTGCCCCACTGTTGGTCCCTTTTACTTGGTTAACTATAACTACAAAGCTAAAGTAACTAAGTTCTATGACATTTAGACAAAGATGTATAAAAGATTAACAATAAAGTAACGTAAATATAAGAGACAATATTTTCCAACATTTAATTCTTTATTAGAAGTTAATAAAAAAGAATCGTACCCAAGTGTTTGCGGAATAACACTTGGGATTGAAAACGACAAGTATAGTATAGACTCCTCACTAAACTCAATCAATTTTGAGTAACAACTTTCAGGACCCACTGAGCTATCTCAGGGGTTATGTTGTTATTTGGAGGAGTAAAAGTGGTTTGTGAATGCTTTGCATTAATTGCACAAACTTGTCAACTTTTACTCCTCTCTTATGCTACCTATTTATACACAAGTATAAAACAACTAGTTATACATTGGACATAAAGCTTCCTTAACAATATCTTGAAAGATATTATTCTTCTGGCAAGGAACCTTCATTGAGTTAAGTCCAAAAGGTACTTTCTGATGACAGCTTGGTTTTATCCATTTGAGGAAAGTTTGACCTTAAAGTGATAAAGCACTTTAGTGAAATAGATCAAACTTTCCCGCCCAGTCCCGCCAAAACTTCAGTCTTCTAGTCATCTGTCTTCAGTACCATGAAGTTGTTGAGGAGTCATGGGGTTCAGTGAGTTATTGTCATCCTCACTAAACCCATCACCTTCTTCTTGGCTTAGATCACACTTCACTGAGTTCCGCCTCACTGAATGGAGAACCTTTCTTCTTAGGCTCGGTCTAAGCATCCTGAAGGTGACTCACTGAGTTACTGTTCACTCAGTGACTTGTTTATACTTAGGTTATTTTATGTTCAAATCCTTGTTTGAAGAAGATTGGGGAATTCAGTGACCCAACAATCTCCCCCTATTTGAACATACAAATAGCCTAAGTGTTTCTTGATTCAGTGTGAGTTGGTAGGGGTCTTCATCTCTTACTGAATGTTGTTGTAATTATAAGTAGGACACATAATTTTAAACAAAACATCAAAGTTTATTCATAGTTATTACAAGTCCTACAAATTACAAAAAAATAAAGGATAGTTGTTGCAGATCAGATGTTCAGGCGGTATCCAAGGTTTTCAATCTTTGCTTTCTTTGATCTGAGTAGGTGTCTTTCAGGATGTTCATTGATCATTGCTTCCAAGTCCTTGCAGAATCTTTTGTTCTCATCACTCTTGATGGGGGACGCCAACATGAGGTATATGAGCATAGCTTTGATTCCTGCCTTATCCATATCAGACCACCTTTGGAACGCCAGGCTTCCATACTCATCAGTAAAGCATAAGCCTCTTTCAGGAGCTTCAAGGACTGCATTGTTCACAAACGTGATCCCTTTAGGAAGCGACCTGTCACACTCTAACCCTGGTACCTTGATCTCAGGCTCCAATTCTATTTGCTTCCTTTTCCTCTTGGAAGCCTTAAATGGAGCAGTCTCTTCTCCTGAGTCAGGAAAAAGTGAGGGAATGTTAAGAGCCTCAGGAATTGCTCTCAGTCTGTCGTACCTTTCCTTCAGTGACTTGAGAAGGTCGTGTACTACAACATTGTTTTTCTTGGCAATGATGGGACAGAGTTCATCAAGTTCAGTAATCCCAAAGTCAGCAAATTTGAATGGGTTATGAATGTCGATAACTCTTTTATCAGCCCCCCTGAAGACTGTGACCATTGCGGGTTTGGTGTTCCTGTGGATTTTAATGTCAGTGATGGTTTCAGGCTTCAACCTTTCCTTCATCACCCAATGATATCTTTCAACCCTGGTCTTTCTGATTTGAGCATCCCTTTTCAGCTTTGCTTCCCTTTCCCTTTTAAGAGCATTCATCTCTTCTTCCTGAGCCTTTTTAAAGGCTGCACCAACTTGCTCATATGCTAGTGCCTCAGTATCCAGACCAATCTTTTCAGCTTCCTCATGAACAACCTGTATCAGTTCAGGCTTGCTCAATCTCTCTTCTTCAGCTACCTTTGCCAATTTCTCAACTCTTTCCATGTGGGCTTGTATTTGGTCGTGGGTGAGTTGATAGACTTTTCCATTGATTATATACGGGACCCTGATTGGTTCATCAGGATCAACTCTGATCATTGTGGAGGCAGGCTGGAGCACAGTTGTAGGTTCAGAGGTGGTGGCAATACTTTTTCCTCTGTCCTGAATGAGAGTGGAGGAGGCTGGTTCCTCTTGAGATGGAACTTCGGTGATTGGTGTGGCTTCAGTGACATGCTCCCCCTCAGTGTGAGAGGGCTGTCCAGCTTCTTGTTCATCAGTAATAGAGGTTTCAGGAACATTCTCCCCCTCAACAGTTGCCGGAGCTGCAGTGATGGCAAGTGTTGGAGTTACTGAAGATGAAGTAGAGGTACCCTTGAAGACTTGAAACATCTCCGTCATCATTGACTTGATCTCCGCAGTATCCTGATGGATGATTGATACCTTAGAGTCAAGTGTAGCCTGAGAGCTTTCAAGGGCAGTCATTCTGGATCCCATGGTCCATGCCAGAGAAATGGACTTCATGGATTGAGCTGTCACTGATACTTCCAACTGAGTGAAGGAAGACTTGAGAGACTCCACCGTGGAGCTGAGATTCTGAACATTGGAACCCTTTATCAAAGCAAGTAACTCAGTAAGAGCCACCGTGTTTACCTGGTACATCTCAGATGCCTGAAGAAGTTTCTTGTTGTGCTCAGGATCATCCTTGACTGATTCATGAACCGACTTAACCCCGGTAGTCAATTCTTTAAGGGATTCCAAAAATGAGTTGATGCGAGAAGTCATTTGTGTCAGGGAGTAGGTGACAGTGGAATTTTGCTCCCTGACGTCATCATTGTATTCTTCAACAGCATCTTTGAGGAGGTGATAGTGGACTGCTTGCTTAGTATGCATGTCAAACACCTCGTCAGTGACCCCCCTGTACAAAACATTGGTCATTTTCTTGATGAATCTTGTGAAGGCTTTTTCAGTGAGAGGAGTTTGATGGTCTCCTGAGGTTTCCGGCTCGGAATGTGTTTCATCTTCATCATGGTTAGAGGCTTGAGGAGACTGAGTAACAGGTTCAGGGACTGTCTCCTCAACCTCCATATCATCTCCGGCCGTGAAGACTTCCTCGTCACTGTTATATTCATCATCAGAAAATAGGACAGCCTGAGCATCTGCCAGGGAGGTAATCTGCAACAAGTGGAGGTTATCCGGCTCCTCTTCAAAAGAAGATTTGCCTTCGTTTTGGCCAGGTCCTGACCCCTCAAATCCGGTAGGTTGGGTTTTACCTACCTGGTCTTTAAGGCCAGTTCCCAAGTTATGCGCACCTCCGGGAGTGGTTATGGGTTCCATATCAGCGGGTGGTTTATATCCCTCTGAATCTTTGTCCCCCGTGACCCCTTCAGACACTGGTGGGTTTTTCTCAGTGTCATCCTGAGGAGTCGTGAATGTTGTGTCCCTATCAGCGGGTTGTTTGTTTCCCTCTGAGTCTTTGGGATGAGTTTTTGTGCCCTCGGACCAAAGCGTTGTTTTGCGAATGTCCTCATCAGGTACCTGAGTGGTTATGCCCCCCTTTCCAACAGGCTTGTTCTGGCCTGTCGAAGATTTAGGAACGTGAACTCCCTGATGCTTGGGTTGTGATTGACCCGAGCATTTAGCGGGATGTGATTGTTTGTGGACCCCCTTCTCAGTGGAGTAGTGCTGCCCCACCGAGGATTTAGGGTCCCTTACTCCCTGAGACTCTGGTTGTGATTTTCCAGAGCCTTTAGCAGGATGTGAAGATTTGGTTAGTTCCGGCTCCACTGTCTTGTTTATGACAGTAGAGTCTTTGGGAACGGGTATGCCCGAGGACACTGAGTGTGATGTCTCAGTGCCCTCCGTTGGCTTTTGTTGCAGGCCTAGTGACTGGGTTATTATTCTCATGGTGTCAGCAGTCAAGGGCGGTTGTGGTTGCCTCCTTATGGTAGGCTTGGGATCAGAGGTCTCAGTGTCGAGTGACTTGGGTTGAGCCACCTTCCTGGACCCCTGTCCCTTGTTCCTCTTTACCTTCTTGGTGGGAGAGGGGACTGGTGAAACTTTATTGTCACCCTGGATAGCAGAACGCATATACATTGTCAAGGTGACAGGTGTAACCTCAAGAGGGTCACGAGAGTAATTTGCCTTGTGTAGGACATCAGGCTCAAAACCTGCTATGTCAGGCTTAACATACTCAGACCCAAGCAAGTCTTGTAGGGCATAGGAAACGAATCTAGGATATGACATGTGTTTTTGCCTAGACTTCCCCCCTAACTTTGCTATGAGGTCCCTGAAGATGATTTCTCCAAGGTCAATCATTTTACCCTCAATGAGACAGAACACTATCATTGCTTGAGTAGTGTTCAATTGTTCAGTAGAGGATTTATTTCCCAAGAGAACCTGAATGACAAAAGTCATTAGAATCCTCCAGGGAGCTGGGAACCAGGTCTTTATTATAGGGGCTTTGGATAAGAGGGACCCTGGTATCACCTTAGGGTGATTTTTGTCATAGGGTCCCAGTTCCAGTAAGACCTCCTTCACCTCTTTCTCAGAGGGTTGGGTAGTGAAGGTCGTGGTGTAGTCAAGGCCTGTGGCTTTGACAAAAGTTTTATAGTCAAGATTTAGGGACTTGGTTCCATTCTTGACTGTGAACTTTATTTTGGCCTCTTTTGGCGCATTAGGGTTTTCAACCACCGCTGTGCACCAAAATTCCCTCAAATAGTCATGATAGATGAATGAGGGGGTTTTTGTGAATGAGGTGGTCAGAAAGCAGTTCTGAAGGAACTTCACCACATCCCTGTATTCAGGGTACCCTTTAGGGTAGGCAAAGTTCCCCACCACATTGTTCTTGGTAAGGTCTACGCTTTCCATTTGGAAATCCACATTGGGTGCGTATTTTATGACCTTAGAAGAAGCCATTTGGTTTAGATAAAAAGTCTGGTTTTTCTTGAAAAATAGGTATCAGTGAGGGAAACACACGCAGTTTTGAAAATGATTTGCAAGAGTTTTGTTATGATTTTAAAAGCGTGTGTGTGTTCCCTTTTTTGTGGGGGTATTTATAGGGTGAGAATTTAGGGTAGTGATGTTGTGGATACCAAAGGTTAATTTATTTAACCGAAACGGCATAATAATTTTGGTTTGATATCCGCATTAAATATCACGATTCCCATTACCCTATTTTCTCTCACATCGTGGATGAACAGTTGTGCGGCTGTGCAAATAATGCACTTTTGCAAAGTAGAAATCATCACAACTTTTGTGTGTGAGGGAGCATTTAATGCTCAGTGGTGTTTGGTGAGAGAGATGTGGGGGCCCAAGGAGTGGATGCCAGTTGTGTAAGTGACATATATTCCTATATTTAATAGGATTCAGTTACCTACCTGGGACATTAACTAAGTAAATACTTAGAGCATTTAGTTAGGGTATTCAATGCCATTTTTCATCCTGAGCCCCCTGAATGAATTATCATTCAAAAAAAAAAAAAATTCAGGAAGGGTGTGATCAGGGACCTAGAGAATTTACATCATGTTGGAACACTTTTGATCAGTTCCCTGATTCTATGTCCAACATGCCCAGTTCAACTTTCAATCTTGTGAAAGTGGGTTCATCCAAAGGTTTAGTGAAGATATCAGCTAGCTGATACTCAGTGGGGATGAAATGTAGTTCAATTTCTCCATTAGAGATATGGTCCCTGATGAAGTGGTATATGATGTCAATGTGTTTGGTTCTTTGATGAAGTACTGGATTGTTTGAGATGGCTATGGCACTTGTATTATCACAAAAGATAGGTACCATCTTATACTGAATGCCATAGTCACTCAGTTGGCTCTTCATCCATAGTACATTTGCACAATATCCTGCAGCAGCCATATATTCAGCTTCAGCTGAGGACATGGCCACTGACTGTTGTTTCTTTGTACTCCAACACACAAGTTTACCACCAAGAAATTGGCAGGATCCTGAAGTACTTTTCCTATCCATATTACATCCTGAATAGTCAGAGTCAGTGTACCCTTTGAGATCAAATCTTGAACATTTTGGGTAATACAAACCAAGGTTTGGAGTACCCTTCAGGTACCTGATGATTCTCTTGACAGCAGTGAGATGTGATTCTTTAGGGTCAGCCTGGTATCTGGCACACAGACAGACTGAGAATTGGATATCAGGCCTTGAGGCAAGTAAGTACATCAGGGAGCCAATCATTCCTCTATATTGGGTTTGATTTACTGATTTTCCAGTGAGATCAGGGCCAAGGTTGTTAGGAGGAACCATAGGAGTCTTTACTGAAGAGCAGTCAGTGAGCTCATACTTCTTCAGTAGGTTCCTGAGGTATTTTTCTTGGCAAATGGATATTTCTTTTTCAGATTGTTTAATTTGGAGTCCAAGGAAGTATGTGAGTTCACCCATCATGCTCATTTCAAACTTTGTGGTCATCAGTTTCTCAAACTGTTTGCAAAGTTTGTAACTTGTTAAGCCAAAGATGATGTCATCAACATATACTTGGACAAGAATGACATCATCCTTTGTTCTGTAGATGAACAATGTGTTGTCAATTCTTCCTCTGACAAACTTGTTTTAGATCAGGAAGGCTGAAAGAGTTTCATACCATGCCCTGGGTGCTTGTTTCAGTCTATAAAGGGCTTTGTTAAGCTTGTAGACATGGTTAGGGTATTCACTACTTTCGAAACCAGGAGGCTGTTGCACATAAACATCTTCTTTGATGTTACCATTCAGGAATGCACTTTTAACATCCATTTGGTAAACTTTAAAGTTCATGTAAGTTGCATAAGCAAGGAAGATCCTGATGGCTTCCATTCTAGCAACTGGTGCAAAGGTTTCCTCATAGTCTATACCTTCCTGTTGATTATATCCTTTGGCAATGAGTCTTGCTTTGTTTTTGATGACTGTGCCATTCTCATCGGTCTTGTTTTTAAAGACCCACTTCATACCAATGATTAAAATACCCTGGGGGCATTCAACAAGGGTCATGACATCATTTCTGTCAAATTGTTCCAATTCATCTCTCATGGCCTGAACCCAACTTTCATAAGTCAGGGCTTCTTTGACATTTTTAGGTTCAATCTCTGAGAGATAGTCAGCATAAAGACATATATTGGCAGTAGCAGCCTTGAGTTTAGCAGCCTTGCTTCTTGTGAGCATGCCTTCAGTGGGTTCACCAATGATGTTCACAAGCTCAATGATTTTGGATCTAGTCCAGCTATCCTGAGGTTTGGGATAGGAATTTGAGCTTGTAGGAGCCTGATTAGGTTCAGGCTCAGGAACATGAGGTAACTCATCAATATGTGCTTCAGTGACTACTGTAGGAACAATTTGTTCTACGGGTTCCTGAACAATTTGTTCAGTGGTGTCAGTCTCATTTGAGACAGGCTGAGTTTCAATGAACTCACTGATAGGTGGTTGGGGTAGGTTGTGAGGGATGATATAATAGGAGACGTCAGCATCAGCTTGGTATTAGGTTGAGGGATTGTTCTCAGGATGATACTCATCAGGAGGATATCTTGATGAGTCATCAATACCAATTTCATCTACTGAGGAATTTGAGAACCTGATGGATTCAGTGCTCTCATCAACAGTTATGTGATAAGTTTCCTCAGTTTGTTGTCTCCTTGTGTTGAACACCCTGAAGGCCTTAGAAACCAGAGAATATCCCAGGAAGTATCCATCATCAGCTTTGGCATCAAATTTACCCAAGTGATCCTTGTGATTATGTATAAACACAGGACACCCAAATACATGAAAGTAGCTGATGTCTGGAATCCTTCCTTTGAATATTTCATAAGGAGTCTTGTTATGCCTTTTCACAATTATTGACCTATGTTGAGTGTAGCAAGCTGTTTTAACTGCCTCAGTCCTAAAATGTTTTGAGAGGACTGAGCCATTCAACATTGTTCTTGCTGCCTCAATGAGTGTTCTATTTCTCCTTTCAGCTACTCCATTTTGTTCAGGAGTATAGGGAGAAGTGAAATTTTGAGAAATTCCTTTCTCATCACAAAAACACTCAAGGTCTTGGTTTTTGAATTGAGTGCCATTGTCAGTCCTGATCTGTTTAACTTTGACATCATTTTGATTTTCAATGTTCCTGACAAATGACATGATGATTTCAGCTGCCTGATTCTTCTTGGTCAGGAAGTAAACCCAAGTATATCTTGAGTATTCATCCACAATGACCATAGTATACTTCTCATGGTGAATGGACATTGGACTGATAGGTCCAAAAAGGTCCATATGAAGTAGATGTTGGCAGCTTTTAATGGAAAAGGTTTGTTTGGTTTTGAATGATGCCCTGTGGTGTTTTCCTTTTTCACAAGCAGAACAAGGCTTTTCTTTGGTATACACCAGGGATGGAAGGCCCAAAACTTTGTTCTGTTTGGCCAGGTTATTGATGCTCTTGAAGTTGAGATGAGAGAGTCTCCTATGCCATAGCCAGTTGATTGTCTCACTTGCCTTTGAGAATAGACAAGTCCCATTCTGAGTCAGGGATGACATGTCAAGGACATATACATCATCCCTTCTAGGGGCAATCAACACAACTTCCTTATTGGCATTAAAGATGGTCCCTCTCTTTTCATCAAACTAAACTATGTATTTGGCATCACATAGTTGGGAAACACTTATCATGTTGTACTTGAGACCATTAACATAAGCTATTCTTGTAAAAACTATACCATTGCAGTTTACTGAACCATAACCTTCAGTGAGAGCTGATGAGTTATCACCAAATACTACTTTGGGTCCTGGTTCTTCCACATATTTGTGCAGAAAACTTTTCACACCAGTCATGCTTCTGGAGCATCCACTGTCTAGATGCCAAGTAGGATCCTTGATGTGTTTCTGCACAAACAGTAAACTGGGTTAGTTTTTCTTGTTGACCCACTTTCTAGTGGGCTTGGTCCTCATGGACTTTTTGAACTCAGTTAGTGAATCATGGTCTGAAGTTGTGTGACCTGAGCTTCCACATGTTTTACATTTTGTGGAGGTTGATGCCTCAGGTGACTGAGAAGTGTTGGTTTGGTTTTTCCTTCTGGACTGAATAACTTTGTCATGTCCCCTGGTTTCATGGGAGGGATCTCCACAGATGTCACAACAATATTTCATCATACAATCATCAGGAAGATGATCATTGAAACCACAGTGAGGACATGGTGAGAAAGGCTTAGCCTTCAGTCTTTGTTTGGAAGGTGTGGCATACTGATAGCCTTGGTTTTTGTATAGACCCCTTGCTTTTAAAGAAGCAGTGTGGGGGATGTGATCACAAGTTCTGTGGTCCTCTTGTTTGCATATCATACAGAACAGGACTCTGTAGCATTTATCAGTGCTGTGATTTGGATAATTGCACAGTTCACATCTTCCTGAGGGTCTGGGTGTGGTTTTTGGTTTGGAAGAACCTGAGGATACTGAGTGCTTTGTAGATTTTGAGTTAGAGTTTTTCTCAGTAGACTCGATTTTCTCACTCAGCATCCTAACAAGTTCAGTAAGCTGATCAACCTTTGAATCAGTGCTTTCATGCTTCACTTTAGTGGGTACTGAAGGTTTTTGGTGTTCAGTGGGTGCAGGAGTAGGTCTTTTCAGAATAGTCTTTCCTAACCTTGATTTCTCTTTGTAAGAATGTGGTTGATAGACTAATGGTGCAAGGTCAGAATTGGGTTTCGCTCCCTGAAGTTGTTTCAGTGGAGGGAGTGGTGAATCAGACTTAGACTCAGTGATGGACTCAATAGGACTAAGTTCATCAGTAACTCCTAGCAGCTCCTTGATAGCCTGACTTTCAGGCTCCAGAATTCTTCCAGTATTGAAATTTGGCATTTTACTATCAGGATTGTGTCTTTCAATCCAATCACTGGGTTTGGGAGCAAGTTCTTTTCTAGAGAGTATGTTGGTTAATAGAAAAGTTGTAGAATGGCTACTCTCCCCAGAAACTTCAGTGAGTTGATCATCACCCAGACCTGCCTTTTTTGGGGCTGGGTGTGAGAATCAGTGTTTCATAAAGTTTGGGGTTTTTCTGAGTCCATTTCCAAATAATTTCCTTTTCTTTCTTAAGTTCTTCCTGAAGAGCTTGATTTTGTTTTACAAGTTCACAGTTTTGAATTTGAAGTGTAACACTTTCAAGCTTGGCTTGTTTTAAAGCAAGTAATTCATCTCTACAATGATTTAATTCAAAACCCAGTTTGTTAAATTTTGAAAACAAATTAAGTCTTTGCTCTTCAACATACTTAAGATCAACATTAATATAATCTAAGTAAGATTTCCAATCATCATTATCATCCATAGAAAGTAAAAGATTTACCTTCCTCATAGTGATGTTAACCCATTCACCATTTCTTGCATGACTCTTCCCCACAGCAAGTTTGTTGTCATCTGACAGAGCCATCAGGGCACTGATGTGAACTTCATCATCATCAGAGGACACTTCAACCTCATCCCAGTCATATATTTCAGCAACAAGCCCTTTGTTTTTGGCTTGAGTAGGCTTTGGAGCCTGAGGAGGCTGGGAGACTGTTGAGGATGATTCAAGAAGGGCAAGTTTAGCTTTTGCCTTTCTGTACTTGGCTTCAAAGTCAATTTGAGGGACTTTTTCAAATCTTTGACTAGACTGAAGCATTTTTGGTTGAAATTTGCTGGGGCCTGAAAAAGAGTTATTTCCTGAAAATTTGAAGGATGGTTCTGAGGTTGTTTTTGAAAAACAATCTTTAGCAAAATGTCCCATTTTACTACATTTGAAACATTCAGTATTATCATTTGCTTTTGAAGGGAATTTGTTTTTCTTAAAAAATCTTTTTGAATTAGCAAGGAGTGCTCTTTCATGAAATTCAATTTGAAGATCATTCAAGTACTCCTCACTGGTTCTTTGGTCAACCTCATCATCAGAACCATCCTGAAAATCCTGCACAACACCTTTAGAATAGAAAGCAGTTGATATGGGTGAAATTGTCAAGGCCTTTTTGGTCTCCTGAGCTTTACCAGGGGTATCTCCTGGTGATAAGATTGTCTTCATAGACAAACTTCCCATAGATGGCAGGGAGCTCAAGGTTCTGAATGTGGTTTGCATTTCTCAATCCCTGAGAGAAGTTTAGCCATTTCTCAGGGAGACTGTTGACAAAACCAACATTGATCTCATGTTTTGACAGTATAACACCATCATTGGTCAGCTCATTCAGGAGGGTCTTATACCGAGTATAAGTCTCAGAGAGACTTTCAGAATCCTTGGCCCTGAAGGTATTGAATTCAAGCTTCAGGTCCATGATTCTGTTCTCTTTGGTATCAGAAGGCCCTTCATAGCTATGAACATGTCTGCTGGGCAGTGGGACAGTTGATCACTGATTCCATTATATCATCAGGAAGGCATGATGTAATGATGCTTTTCAGGCGCTGGTCTTGATTGACCACCCTCCTTTCATCTGGGGTCCACTGAGCTTCAAGTTTAATTAAACCTTGGGCAGTTGTTGGGACATATGGACCATCATTAATCAACTTAATGTAATATGGTTCCATCCCAGTTAAGTAGCAAAGCATTCGCTTTTTCCACTTATTAAATTTGCCAACTTCAAGTCGAGGGGCAGTTGCTGAATAACTTCCACCCTTTTTGTCGACAAGTTGGGGAACATCTATGTCAGTCATAGTGGGATCTAGATTTTAAAAACTTGAGCACTCTTAAGTTTGGAAAACAGGTTTAAGTTTTACAAATCAGAGGCTCTGATACCACTTGTTGGTCCCTTTTACTTGGTTAACTATAACTACAAAGCTAAAGTAACCAAGTTCTATGACATTTAGACAAAGATGTATAAAAGATTAACAATAAAGTAACGTAAATATAAGAGATAATATTTTCCAACGTTTAATTCTTTATTAGAAGTTAATCAAAAAGAATCGTACCCAAGTGTTTTCGGAATAACACATGGGATTGAAAACGACAAGTATGGTATAGACTCCTCACTAAACTCAATCAATGTTGAGTAACAACTTTCAGGACCCACTGAGCTATCTCAGGGGTTATGTTGTTATTTGGAGGAGTAAAAGTGGTTTGTGAATGCTTTGCATTAATTGCACAAACTTGTCAACTTTTACTCCTCTCTTATGCTACCTATTTATACACAAGTATAGAACAACTAGTTATACATTGGACATAAAGCTTCCTTAACAATATCTTGAAAGATATTATTCTTCTGGCAAGGAACCTTCATTGAGTTAAGTCCAAAAGGCACTTTCTGATGACAGCCTGGTTTTAGCCATTTGAGAAAAGTTTGACCTTAAAGTGATAAAGCACTTTAGTGAAACAGATCAAACTTTCCCGCCCAGTCCCGCCAAAACTTCAGTCTTCTAGTCATCAGTCTTCAGTACCATGAAGTTGTTGAGGAGTCATGGGGTTCAGTGAGTTATTGTCATCCTCACTGAACCCATCACCTTCTTCTTGGCTTAGATCACACTTCACTGAGTTCCGCCTCACTGAATGGAGAACCTTTCTTCTTAGGCTCGGTCTAAGCATCCTGAAGGTGACTCACTGAGTTACTGTTCACTCAGTGACTTGTTTATACTTAGGTTATTTTACGTTCAAATCCTTGTTTGAAGAAGATTGGGAAATTCAATGACCCAACACTCACACACCTTCAAACTGACCTGCAGGGGGAGGTTATCCCCTGCTGCAGCAGACACACAGCCAACACCACCACTTTGGTGGTGGTTTCTGGCCACCACAGTGGGCCCCACAATCACAACTTTGGTTCTTTGAACCCCCCTCCTGGCACTCTTCAAGGTTTGACCAAGAGTTTGACCTTAAGACCCCTGGGACCCACCTGAATCAACCCCTCAATTATGTCCCATTTTCAATGTTAAATAAGAAAGTTCACTTGCTTATTTTAGCTTATGGGCTTATCCTGTGAGCTTCTTTGGTAGATTCTTACTTAAACATGTTCACATAACTCATTGGAACCAGAATCACCTTTTGTGGACCCCACATAAGCTAATTTGAGCTTATTTCCTTACTTGGTCAACATAAGTCAACTGTATAGGCTTTTTAGCTTATTCTGGCTTATTTTTTATTTCCAAAAAAGTTGCTTTTGTAAAAGTTTCATGTTTTTAGTTGTAAAATAGTTTTGTAAAAGAAAAATCAAGAAAAACCAATTTAAAAGTAAGTGATAGTTTCTATTTAATGTAATTTTAATTTTAATTTTCCTTTTTAGAGTTTTATTAAGCACTTGGAATTTTTATATTTTTCTTAATTTCCTTTTATGTTAAAGTAATTTCAGTAATTTTTCTAGATTTTTATATTATTATTTAGTATTTATTAGATTTAATATTAGTTTTATTAATAATTAATTAATAATTAAGTTTAAATAGCATAATTAGTTTTTATAAAGTAACACCTAGTTTTTATATTTTTCCTAGCTTTTATATACTATAATATAATTTTAGTATTTTTTCTAGAATTTCTACTGTTCATTTTGTAGTTTTTATAATTTAAATAGTTTAATTAGTAATTAATTAATATTTAATATAATAAGTAAAATAGTGTAAAAATACATAAAACAAACTTTTTATAATTTTTAGGATTCCTGTAATGGTTAATTAGATTTATAAATTTTTCCATAATTTTTTAAGTCTTTTTAGTATTATTAGTAATTTAAAAATTAGTTAATAGTTTAATTAAATATAATTAGTAACTAATTAATATAAAAATTACAAAAAGACAAAAAGACATATTTTTAATTTTAAATTTTGTTTTTAGTTATTTTATAATTTTATAAATTTAATTTTCATTTTTCTAGTATTAAATTAATATTATATTGTATTTAAGTAATTTAAATATTAATAATTAGTATTAAATAGTATTTACTTAATATTAATTAAGTAATTAGTGTAAAAATTAATTTTCTTTTTCTAAAAATTTTCTTTTATCTTTTAGTTTGTAAAAAAGTCATTTTCACCCCTGGGGGTTTTCAGATTTCAGTTTTCACGTTTTATTTTGTACGTTTACGTTATTTAAAATTTAAACGTACGCGTTTTAGGTTTTAAACGTTTCTGGTTTTTCCAAATTTCCAGTCTTGTTCATATAGCTTATTTAAGCTATTTCCTTGTAGATTCCTTAGTATAATCAATCTCAAACCCCTTTCTGTCCAAATTCACCCGATCACAAACCCGTTTGATAATAATTCACACCTCGTCGGGACATAACGACCCGGGGAAACACTGTATTACCCGGAAGCATTGGGCTAGGTAGTTTGACTTTGTTGACCATTTACTTGGTCAATTTAAGTTGACTGTTTAGGGCAAATCAATTTACCTTGATGCAAATCACTCATCTTACTTGCATCAAAATGATTATTGAATGATTTAATTATGGGTTAACTAAGGATTATCAAGTTTGAATACTTTAATTTGAATTCTTGAAATATAAACATCATTTTATAATTTTAAATATCCCACGCAAACATTTTCTTGCACACTATTGTACTTCTTGTCCCCTACACCACAACACAATTTACTATATTTCCTCATGTCTCCCTCATTCCTTCCAATGCCACCACACATTCTTCTTCTTCCTCACAATAAACTAATCACAACCCCTAGCCTCCAAGTTTCATTCACCATCACCACATTCATATGTGATTCAAATTTGAGTTTAAAATCACTTACACACACACACACGCCTCATATACACACTAACTCACAACTCTTGTAATTTGGATTTAAATTCAAATAATACCTCCCTCATACAACCGTTATACAAATCATCTCTTATACACCCTACAATCTATTTCTTCTCCAACACACTTCCCTCTCATAATCACCAACTAATTTGAATTTTGAATTTCAAATTACAGCTCTCATACAACTCATCTATGACACTTCTCTTACATACTCACTCACACAATCTAACACTTCTTCTTCAAGTTTGAGTTTGCCAACTCACTTTAGTCAACCACTCTTACAACTTTCTTACACATTTACTTACACACTCAAACCTCTCATATCATACACCTCATCTCTCTAATAGCTAGTTTTTGAATTTAAAATTTGGGAGGCAAGGTAATAACCACCCCTTAGGGAGTATACAAAGTTGTTACCCAACACACAATATCTAATGGTTCTTATCTTTCTCTTTGAAATTGGACTAAACCCCTAGCTATTTAGTTTTCAATTGACAAATGTTTTAAACACCAAAACCTTGGTTAAATGAGTTGGTTGATCTTATCACGCTTTGAGTGTTGTAATGTTATTATAAAGGTCAAAGGTGAAGTGCAATTGGGGAGGGGGTGGGTTAACAAGATTCGGGTGTAAATAAACAAAACTGACAAAATTCCCGAGATAGCTCTCGGCGGGCTGCGCTAGCGCATGCCCAGTGTGGCAGGGGAGTCTGGGATTTTGTGGGTTATAAATACCCAAAACTTGTCTTTTACATCTCACTTTTGCCAATCATTCTTTCTCTCTAATTTCTTTTATTTCTATCTCTAAGTCTACTATCTTATTGTGTTCTAACTTCTCATCCAATCATCAATTGTAAGAACTCTTATTCTGCAAGAGAGATTCGCAAGAACCTAATACACTCTTGTGAATTGTGTCGAGGGTCTTCTTCTCTATACCCTTTCTAATAGAATCGAGTCTGTAAGCTAGGTTAGGTCCTATCAAACAAACAAACACTTTTAATGTTTAATCACTTGTAAGGTTGTGAAGTCTTGTATCTTGGTGATCAAGTGATGAGTGTCCAAATACTCATCATTTCTGTCTTATTTAAACTACGAAAACATTTAAAAACACACATAAACACCTCAAAATACAAAAAATATTTTTGGATTGTGTTTTTATATGTTTCAGATAAAAAAGGATTGAAATCAAATGAAAACAAGCAAAGTTTACACAATTGGCAGTTTCAGTCCTTGAACTTTCAAGAATTGTCAAAAATGGTCCCTGGAAGAATTATTTTAAAGAAAAATCAATAACAGTCCCCCAGGAATCAAAGAATGACAAATTTTACCCTTGAAAGTTAAAAAAAATGCAAAAATGGCAAAACAAGTCCCTCAAGTTTCACAAATGACAGTTTTGGTCCCTGGAAGTTTATTTTGGAAGAAAAAGTTAAAAATGGTCCTTGGAATTCACAAGTTTACAAGTTTGGCCCTTGGATGAAAAATTTGAGGAATTTACAAAATTGGTCCTTACAGTTTCAAATTTGGCAAAAGTAGTCCCTGGAATTTCAGAAAATGGAAATTTTACATCCATGGCCCTTGTACTATTCATATATGGCAAGAGTGGTCCCTTGAAAATATTTTGGAAACTTGCAATTTCAGACCCTCAAAATTCAGGTTATTACATTTTGGTCCTTGTGCTATTATTTCTACAAACCAAACCGGACCCTTAATGTAATCCACCCAAAATAAAACCAAACCAAATCCACCCAATCCCCTAACCCTTTTCCCTGGTCCAGTCCAAAGCCAAGGCCCAATTACGCCCAACTCATTTCCCTTTATAATAAAAAACGGGGGTTGACCCTCGTTGACCCTCCTTCATCCCCAACCTTCACTCCACCTCACCTCTGCTACTCCACCTCCACCTTCCATACTATCACCTTCAAATCTCCACCTCACTACCCTTCTGTCACTCTCATAAACAAACCCCATTCATTGGTTTTTTATCAGGGGATGCCACCTTCACATTCCACATCCATATCCTCCCCTACAAACTGCAAACTGACACCAACAACATCCCTAGCTCACCCCTAATATCCAAAATGTTCCCTACACCTCACACAACATCCCAAGAGGCATTAATTTCCCTGAAACTAATCCAAGCCACCTGTGTGACTTTTGGCGCCAAAAGTAATTTAAATGGCTGAGATCAATTTAACACATCCAGTGGCCTCAAATGAAGTGGTATTAGTTCAAGAAGACACCTGGAACATAATGGGTCATCTATAAAAGGAAATGGAGCAAAAGAGAAGAAGATATAGTGTAATTTAGTTTTATGTATGTCGACTAGTTTAATTTTATTATTCTAGTGTAATTTCAAGCTTTCAAACATCATACTTAGTTTCTTTCAGTTTGTATTAAACTAATTTCAAATCTTAATTTCAGTTTATCAATATATTCTAAGCTTGTGCAATTTTCTTAACTAAAATTTTTATTTTACCTTGATTGTTGTTAGTAGCCATGGTTATGGATTCATAAGTTCATATAAGTTCTTTATATAACTTCTGAATGCTATTAGAATCATAAAAATCAAGTGTAGTTATAAAACATGAAAATACTCAAAAATACCAAGAAAATAAAAATAAAATAAAAAAATTAGTAGAGATGAAGATTGAAGCATAGAGCAGGGGAAATTTTGGATTGCCTATGGGTTAGTAACCTTGTGGAAGGTTTATAGGATTTAAATTGGTCCTTGTTCTCAGTTCTTAGCTTGGATTCCATTTGTAAGCTATTTTATTAATTTTTGCATTTTTACTGTACCATAGGTATTTTCTGTTTGTGCATGTGTTTTTATGCTTACTAGATGCAATAAAGTTAAAATATCACTTAAAAGTAGTTACTTGTTAATTAGTTTTAATAGTTACTTGAAATTTCATATTCACAGTTAAAAATGATTTATAATGATTCATGGTTATATGTTGTTAATGTCTGCATATTTGTGTTAATCTGAACTTAGTGTACCATATTGAATCTTTATGAGTCATTTTCTTGATCCAAATTAGTAACTTGATTGAATAATCACATCTAGGGTCTGTTAAAGGTGTGTTTGGATCAGGGTATTTCACTGTATTTCAGTGAGTTCAGTTGGTTCAATTTGGTTGGAATAAGTCACTTAGGTCCATATTAGGATAAGTAAACCATAAAAATCAAGTGTTGTTAAGATAAAAGTCAAAATCATTTTCAATTCTCTTATACTAGTTAACTGTTAAAGTTTAGGACTTGTAATCTCATCATATCATTACATAAGTTAATCATTTAGCTTAATTTAGTCTAATTATAACATATTATAGCTTATTTAGTAACTAGGATTCAGTAGAAGTTCATATAAGTCAACTTAGATCATATTAGTAAAAAGTCAAATTTGCATGTTTTGACATAAAACCAGATTTTCAAGGAATTTTCATGATTTTTGTGATTACAATTAGACCTTGAGCTTTTTACAAGATAAAGTCTATCAGCTAAGCTTTTGAAATATCTTATTGGGTTATTTTTAGAATTTTACTGGAGTGCTTATTTCATGGCTTATTTGAGGCTGCAGGGTTAACAAGTGCCCTGTGCACAGGTTTGAGATCATATTTCATATGCCTCTCCTAGGCTCACCTGTGGGACCTACACTTTGGACCTTGGCTTTTTACGAAGCCCTTCAGTCTAGCTTATTGGAGGACTGCTTATTTTAGCCTTGAAACCTTTTGCCCCTAGCTTATTTGACCTTGCATCTTGTCCCATTTCATAATACATACTGAGTGAATCAGTACTGAGACCCAATTTCACAAGACCACCAATAGCTTATTAATAAGCCATAAGCTCTACTTACTGGCTTATTGGGAAGCTTTCCTGGCCAACTTATCATATCAAGTTCTATTTTGGACCTTTGAACCCTCTTGTAGACCCCACAAAGGGCTGCAGGTTGACCTTTTTGGCCTATTTGACCTGTCACAAAAGCCAAGTGCTTATTTGCTTGTTGCTGCTTATTTCTTGTGCTTATTTGCCATTTTCTGTTTGTTTCTAGTATAATTCAACTATTTGTAGCTTATTTTGATCTGTGGTACATTAGTGTAGCTTTTTAAGTAGCTTTTTCACTAATCAAAGTCATAATAAGCTTAAAACAACAATCTGTTAAGCTCATAAGCTTACCAACTGCTTATCTTTGATTTCTAAAAGTTTTGTCTTTTTAAAAGTTGCTTATAATCAGTATATAAATAGTTTTGAAAAAGAAAATCCAAGAAAAACCAAAAATACAAATAGCGATAGCTTCTATTTAAGCCATTTGGCTTATTTTCAGCTTTTTGCAAAAGCACTTCTCATTTTTATAATTTTCATAGGTTCTTATACTTATATAATATTTTTAGAAAAAGTTTCATATTTTTCACTGTTCATTTAGTATTTATTAGAATTTAATTTCATTTAAATTAATTAATAAATAGTTTTTAATTAATAATAAATAGATAAAAAGTGTAAAAAATATAATTTTAGTTTTAGAAACAGTTTTAAGTTATTTTAGAATTTTTAAGATTTAATTTATAATTTTCCTACTTAAAATAATATTTAATTGTATTTTAGTCAAATTTAAAATGGATTTAAATAATTAATAAATAGTTATTAATTAATAATAATTAAATAAATAGTTTAAAAATAATTTTTATAATTTTTTAGGATTCCTGTAATGGTTAATTAGTTATATAAAAATTTTCATAATTTTCTAAGTTATTTTAGTATTATTAAGAAATTTAAATTAGTTTTAATTAATTATTAAATAGTTTAAATAGAATTTAATTAATATTAAATAATTAAATAATAAAAAAAACTCTTTTTAATTAAATTTTCTTTTAATATCAAGTTTGTAAAAGTTTCATTTTCACCCCCTGTAGTTTATATTTGTTTAAAACTCATTTTTTTCCAGCACGCAAACGTGAGTTTTTAGGTTTGTAAACGTTTTTAGGTTATTTGAATTCACGTAATTATTTAAGTAAAGTATTTAAACTGTTTCATTGTATAAATCCTTAGTGTAAATCAATCTCACATTTTCCTGTTCATAATCACCCGATCCCAAATTCTGTTTTATTACAGATTTCACACCTCGTTGGGATTAAACGACCCGAGGATACATTGTACTCCACGGGGCATTGGCCTGAGCTGTTTGACCTTGTTGACTAATTACCTTGGTCAATATTAGTTGACTGTTTCAGGGACGATCATCAAGTCTAGACCGGGTAAGGTCTAATTGAGGTGTGATACTTCTGGTGGGGAAGACTTTGTGGTCTTAGTGGAAAGTCGAATCACGAGATTCTTGTGGGTGGTTTTCAAGGGCGGAATACTGTTGGAGTAGTTCTTCTTAGTAAACGCCGATCTTAGTGCATATCGGTGGAGTGAAGTTGTAACGGTTGTTAATCCACTATAAGGATTATACTTAATGAATAATATCGGTGTCGTGGATTCGTAATTGAATGTACGAATTGTATAAACTCCCCATCTCGAATCAATAATATCGTGGTGTCTATCTCTTTCTTTACTTTCTTTCTGGGTTGTGTTATACTAACCATCCTTACCAGGGAGGGTCCACCTACTTTAGTCAAAATGTACAAGTTTTAATGCAGACCGTATAGGCGGCGACAGCTGGTCAAAGTCAACACACCCTCCCTAGGGAGGGTGTGGTTATCCTACCCCTTTCTTTATATTGTGGTTGTTATTGTTATTGTGTATAACCACTTGTTTGTTTTTTGAGACTAGAAATTGTTAAACTTCAAGTTAGTCGAAAAAACCGTATTCACACTTTTATGGTTCTATAAATAAAATAACTTAAAAATAAATTATGAACATGTAAGAAGAAAAAGAAAAAGAGCACACATGGTACATGGTACAAGACATATGACCTATACGAGAAGAATGATGACGAAGTTCAGTAACAAAAAAGTAGTATGTGAGAAAACAGACATACAAAGAAAAGTCCATGTCCTTTCTCCCTTCTTTTCATCACTCACATTATTCATTCATATTTTATTCCCGTTTTCTTACATATCACATTACCAACACTTTTCAACTTTTAAAACATTATAAAACCTTCACATTTCACCACAAAAACAAGAAACTTTAAACCCATTCTTTTCTTGACAAAATCATTAATGGCAGCTCGTTGTTTCTACTTCTCTTTTTGTGGTTGGTCTAATCTCAAAACAAATGATACCCATCATGCATCTGATCTTGGTACGTAAAAACTTTAAATCTCTTATATATTTGATCATGTTTCATAACATGGTGTTCTTAACGTGTGTTATAGTACATAATGTGTTTTTCTTGCAAAATGTTGATAACCGGTAACGTAACGCTGATATGGTCATATAATGTGTTTTTGATTAAATGTTTTAGAGAAAAATGGTGGAGATAATGAGAAGTTAAAGATATCGGTTTTTCGAGAGTTTAAGTTGGATGAACTTAAGGCTGCAACTGATGGTTTTTCAGTTGAGAATATTGTTTCTGAGCATGGTGAAAAAGCACCTAATGTTGTGTATAAAGGTAAGCTTGATAATGATGATGGTGGTGAAGAACGTTTTATCGCGGTTAAACGGTTTAATAAGTCTGCTTGGCCTGATACTCGTCAATTTCTGGTATGGTCACCTAATGTTTATTTGTTATTATTGAAGAGTTATAAGTTTAGTTAGGATTTTATGCTATTTATTAATGTCTTTTTCTGTTGTGAATATACTATTTTAAGGAAGCAAAAACAAAATGACCCTCTTTTTGTGAGTAAATTGTGGAAATTTGAAAAACATTCACACGTTTTCTTAGATCTTCTTTTTTAGATTCCCTTCATTTTTAATATATTTGTTCTTTCTTTTTCTGGAAAAATAAATAAATAAAAATAATCACAAAGTAGTAGTGTTTAAATTGTTTGAGTTTGTGACGGTAGTATCAAGCGATATGAATTATTCTGCGAAAATGTCATGAATCAACCGTATCCGGAAAAGTAGGGGTGGAAACGAGCCGAGCTGCTTGTGAAAAGCTCGGGATTGGATTGGTAAAAAGTTCGAGCAAGCTGAGCCTAAACGAGCTCGAGCCTAAATTTGGGCTCATTTAATAAACGAGCTCGAGCCCGATCTTTATGTATAAAGATCGATTAGGCCCGCGAGCCTAAACGAGCCATAGAAATATAGACGTATATATATTGCCTATATATATAACTATGTATAAACGAGCTTAAAAGAAATAAACGAGCTCGAGGCCAGTGTAATTAACAAGCCGAGTTTCATTTGAGCTTTATTTACTTTCACACTTCATTTAAGTTAGTCGAGCTCGAGCTCAGCTCGGTTCGTTTTCACCCCTACGGAAAAGGATTCACTTTGTCACACCCGCTTAGGCTAAGATCGTGAAAAACATGGAAGCCATATATAAATGTACCGAGATTTTTATTATAGTTGTATATATCGACAAATAAAAGACTTTATAATCAATAAGAATGATAGCAACTTTAGTCGAGGGTGGTGTTTTTGTTTTTTGAGTCATAGTGATGATGGTAAATGGTGGCCCATTTTGCTTATAATGCACTCATTTAAATCCGCTTGTGAAGAAATGATGATCTGTTTTCCCTAGAAAAATGGGTTAAAAAAATGATTGCTTGATATAATTTGGTCAATGGTGGGCACATGTTGTCTAGAGGTACCAAGTTCAGATCTGTTGGCATTAGGCTATGTGACAGGTGAGCATTAGTTTTACCCATTAGATATAGTTTTCAATGTCTTGCAAGAAAAACAATAGCATGTGCAATTACTCTAACTTGTAGCATTGGATCGTGACCGAATATCCCGAAAAGACATTTTTCCAAGATCTGCGTAAAATTGAGTGTTAAGCGTGACTCTAAATTGTTTGACGACCTGAATTGATCTTGACCCAAGACGTTTGGAAGCATGACCTTATTAGACCTAATAAAGAATATAGTTAAACATTTTAGTCGTTGTGTTCTCGTGGTTGTTTAATCGTGTGAATGCATGGTGTTAGCAAAGGACAAATATGATTTGAATCAATTTGGAAATATGCTTAACATATGCATTATCAATATAAAACAACAGATTGATGTGTTAATGGGTTTATAGGAAGAAGCGAAAGCAGTTGGACAACTTAGGAGCCAAAGACTAGCGAATTTGTTGGGATGTTGTTGTGAAGGAAATGAGAGATTGCTAGTGGCAGAGTTCATGCCTCATGAAACGTTATCAAAACATCTATTTCATTGTGAGTCAATTGTTGATTTTCATTGTAGTTAGCGTAGATTACACCATTCGTTCCTGTAGTTCTTGGACAACTTATAATGTATAATTGAATTCAGGGGAAAGCCAACCATTACAATGGGCAATGCGTCTACGAGTGGCTCTTTATTTAGCACAAGCATTAGACTACTGCAGCATCAAAGGACGGTCTCTGTATCATGATCTTAATGCTTACAGAGTTTTGTTTGATCAGGTAACTTTAAACATATTTTCAGAATCGTGTTCATGTTTGTGTCTGTGTCTTTGTGTTCTTATGGCTGTATCTGGCAGGATTGCAATCCCAGGCTCTCGTGCTTTGGACTAATGAAGAATAGCCGAGATGGAAAAAGCTATAGCACAAACTTAGCCTTCACCCCTCCTGAATATATGAGAACAGGTATAACAAATGTTCGTAATAATACTAAATTTATAACACATTTTGTTTACAAGAGTGAACTTATGCTATTGTTTTTCTATGACAGGTAGAGTGATAGCAGAAAGTGTAGTTTACAGCTTCGGCACCATACTGCTGGATCTTCTTAGCGGAAAGCATATTCCCCCAAGCCATGTAAGTTCATACAAGTTTTGGGTACTAGTTACTGCTGATCTACTTAGGCATGCAATCACATTTACAAACCCTATGATTTGAGTGTACGGTGTTTGGGACGTGAGTTCTCGAACATTTCAATAAGATTATGAAGTCTTAATAATCAGTTTTTAGTTTTGGGTAGTGTAATTATGATTCCGAATAGCGTTATCAAACATCTAAACTGGTTCTGTTTTCAAACATTATATATTGTCATACTTCGTATTTAGATGCTTCAACAATATATAAGAATGCCATTTTTGGTCATTTTATTGTTTACGAGAATTTCAAAATATTTTATAACATTCCAATGATTGAGTACAACTTCAAGTAGATCTGTACCCTGTCTAAGTAAGGATCAATGGCATATATGTTTGGAATAGGCTCTATTTTGAAAGAATTGAACAACCACAATGCCGTTCATGTAATCAATATCAAAATGCTTATCCAAACACTCCCTAATAGCATTATATTACTTGAGTCACTGCTTTTGAACATGTGATATAACACGTCATTTTAAAATTGGCTTCACACAATTGCTAACCTATGAATCTTGAACACTGTATTTGTAGGCACTTGATTTGATACGAGGGAAGAATTTTCAGATGCTTACCGACTCATGTTTAGAGGGTCAGTTCTCTAATGATGATGGAACTGAGTTGGTGAGAATAGCATCACGCTGTTTGCAGTATGAACCTCGAGAGAGGCCCAATGCCAAGTCTGTAGTTGCTGCCCTCACTCCTCTTCAGAAACGAACAGATGTAAGTACACTTGTTGCTTCTTAACTAAGAGTTGCAAATTGGGTGAGTCAGGCAGGGTTGACTAACAGATCAAAATGGGTACTTTTGCTTTTTGCTAAAACAGGCTGGTTCGGGTTGGCCAACAAAAAACACTAATTATTTTTATTTTTTTCTATGAAATCGACAATGTTTCTCTCAGAAAAGATCCCTAGAACATTATTTGAAAGTATTCTATTGTTCTAATTTAGTACTATCAATAAACAGGTTTCATCCCTTGTCTTGATGGGAATAAGTAAAGAACCTGAACAAGCAACACAAATATCAAACCTATCACCACTTGGAGATGCTTGCTCTAGAATGGATTTAACTGCCATACACGAGATACTTGAGAAGATTGGATATAGTGGCGATGAAGGGGTTACAGATGAGGTATTCTCTCAAATCCACATTAAAAGCTCTTTAAAGTATATACACTACCGATACAAGTCACAAATTAATTTGCGGCTTGTTATCTCTTTGCAGCTTTCATTTCAAATGTGGAGTAGTCAGCTACAAGATACTTTGAATGGTAAGAAGCGAGGGGACAATGCTTTTCGAGCTAAGGATTTCACCACTGCTATCGAATGCTACACAAACGTAAGTGATATCATATCGACTACATGAGAGAATTTTTTTCTAGCTTTCTTGGTGGTGTTACTTTATCTACAAATGGGTCAGTTTTGGTTATGCTTTATGTCTAACAGCACAAATGGGTCAAAATCCATCCGAAGTCTTGTCTTTTTGTAATCATATGTTAAAAAAAGTGTTTGTGGGTCGGCTCAGTCCAACACACCTGGGCAGCTCATTTTGCCACCTCTAAATATGTAAAAAACTAAAAAATGATGTGTCTTGTGCAGTTTACTGAGAGTGGAACCATGGTGTCCCCAACTGTGTATCTAAGACGATGTCTGTGTTACTTGATGAATAACAAGGCACAAGAAGCATTAGGAGATGCAATGCAAGCACAAGTCGTAAATCCTGATTGGTCAACTGCGCTTTATCTACAGGCAGCTGCTCTATTCAGCTTAGGAATGGACAATGATGCTCGTGAAACGCTTAAAGATGCTGTTGCGTTGGATTCAGAAACGAAAGGAAATTGAGTATTTGTAGAGTTTGTGGTTTCTTTTTCTGTCACTAGGAAATGTGGTGGTAGTTGTGGATAGGCGCTTTGTTCCCATCAAAGGCAGCTTACTCTTGTTACTGAACTGAGTGTTTGTACTGTTCATTTATAAAATTAAATGGGGTGTGAATCTATCTAAACTAGCTATCTTGATATTTACATGATTAGGCAATTTTTTACCTGTTATGTATAATTGTGTTTATTGGATTGTGCTGCCTCTCTAATCGGTCTAATCAAAGAAATTAATTTAACATGTTACAGATCAAATACGTCAAACTGAGTTCTCTTCGGAGCGGAAAGTAACTTCCATCTGCTCATGTAAGCTCACTCGGTTACTCACTTAGGCCTGATTGAAAACTAAGAACGGTACTTTAGTTGATACTGGTGAACAGTAATTGGAAGCTAATGCATTCATGTATGTCTAGCAAGTCATTTCTCGGGTGAACACGAATTGGTATAGACAACCATGTATGTCTAGCAAGTCATTTCTCGGGTGAAAACGAATTGGTATAGATAACCTATAAAGTGGCTCAATTTTGAGTCTAGTGAGCGGCCCTCGCTCGTCTTGAGAAACATCGTGCATCTCCATTAAAGAGGCGGAACCAGGAATTTTTCACTGGGTGTACTAAATTAAAAAATAATAAATAAATAAATAAATAAAAAATGACAGTTTAATGTGTTCAGCAATAATGTATCGCTAATTCGCTATTATGACTCCACACATGGATATAATTACTTCACTATGCATTATAACCCAGGTAGTAAAAAAAAAAAAAAAAAAAAAAAAAAAAAAAAAAAAAACTCTTTGGTGTGGTTGAGCAAAATTAATAAATGAGATTTTTATTTTTCTTATTTTATTTATTTTATTATTTATTTATTTATTCATTTATTTTTTGTAAAATTAACGATTGGGAGACAAGTAATTATCAAGATCCAAAATAGCTTACTGTCACGGACTTGTCTCTACAAGGTTCATCCGTGCGGCACTTAGTCTCGACTAAGTCAGCCTTGCTCGAATACTCAATGATCTAGACAACTAGAGAAAGCTTTAAAGAAAGGTACAAGTGAAATGGGAAATACTTTGTATTGCTTTGAGAGAACTTTATAAGAGATTACAAGTGATTTTTGAGGTGATCACTACAAATGAGGCTACCATCTATTTATACTACTATGTACAAGGTTCTAGATACTTCCATAGAAGCTTCTAGGATTTCTATAAGCTTCCATGATTTCCATAAGCTTCTAGGACTTCCAAGAGGTTCTAGAGCTTCTAACACATTCCAACATATTCCAAGGGCTTCCAAGAATATCCAAGATCCTCCAAGAGAAGTGTGGAATAATCCGGAATCCCGACTATCCTCGAAAATAATCGTATCGAGTAGGCGGGTTGTGACATCCTCCCCCACCTAAGCTCGCGACGTCCTCGTCGTGTCTTTCTTTCAACACCGTTGGATCTCGTACATGGCGTGCCTTGATAGGTATACTTGATTCTCCTTTGGCTTTTACCATGGTTGATCCTTGTTCATGCTTTGTAACACGATGTCTCCTCCTCGCACATATTCTGTCTTTGCTACAACTCTCTAGTGCATGTCGCTCGGGTAAAACTCTCGGTACTACTCCCCTAAACTCCTCAAGGACGTGTTTAGGGTCTCTTGACGTCTCTACGTCGTTTGATATGTCGCTCGTATTTTGCTTCAACTCCTTGAAGCCAGTCTCAAGTTGCATTACGGACATCATCTTGGCTCCACTCTTCGTGCCTCTCTCCATTGTCACCATGCACACTTGACCTTTATCTAAAATGCACAATGTGTTAGTAAACGTGATGAGAACGGATTGTACCTTATCGAAGAATTCCATCCCGATTACGAGTTTGTAATCATCCATAGGAACGACCGATAAGTCTAACTCTCCTTCCCATTCCCCGATCTTAGCCTTCACGTCTCGTGCAACCCCTCTAATTGGTTTGGCATCTCCGTTTGCAGCTTTGATCCATCCACTATCCTCCATTGTCTTAAGCCCAAGTCTCTTAGCTTCATCTACCGAGATAAAGTTATGAGTTGCTCCCGTATCGACCGAGGCTCTTGTGGATATCCCGTTTACAATTGTGCTCACAAATCGAAGTCCTTTGGCCTTTGCCTTTGACTTTGTCCTCGGTTTACCCTTGGTCTCTACCATAGGTGCTCGTTGTCTCTTAGCATCTATCTTGGACGACATCACTCTCACTTTATTTTTTGCCTCAACTGTAGGCAACTCCTTCCTTGCATTAATGGCATTGAGGATTCGCAACGATCCCAAGTGCGCATCCTCTTCCTCACACGGACTCTCTTCCGTATTTGCCATCATAGCTTGGAGACTCATTTTCTTAGGACAATCTCGCGCTCTATGTGGTCCATCGCACACGAAACACTTTATACTCTTATATGGTATTTTCTCTTTTCGTTGCGATCTTCGTGCTCCGTCATCCCAATCTCGGACTTGTTTCTCTCCCCCTCCTTGCTCATCGCCACTATCTTCATTTGTGGGTTTGAGCGACCTCCGTTCACCAAGGTCAATAAGTGCCTCTGCATGCGCAATAGCCGTGGCAAGGTCTTGGACTCATCGTCTCTCCAACTCTGTCTTGGCCCATCCTTGTAAACCATCAAGAAAATAGAAGAGAGAGTCTTGCTCAGAAATATCCGGAATCCCGAGTACAAGAGTAGTGAATTCTTTGACATACTCCTGGATCGTTCCAGAATGTGTAAGTTTGCGAAGTCGACTCTTTGCTTCGTGCTCAGCATTCTCCGGATAAAATTGCTTCTTCAAGTCTTAAACAAAATCGGCCCAAGTATTGATGGTACACGTACCTCGTTTGATATCTCCATATCGACGTTGCCACCATAACGCCGCAGTGTCCTTTAAGTAACGCGTCGCCGTCTTGATCTTTGATGAATCGTCAACTATGTTGACACCCTTCATGTATTGCTCCATCTCCCACAAGAAATCATCAACCGCCCTAGCCTCTCGCTTTCCCATGAACGGTGATGGTTTAGGGACCTCCAACTTTGAAGCAATGTTGCTAGTGTTACCTCCTTCACTAGCCATCGATCGCTTGCACAATACCATATCCGTTTGCAAGCCTTCAATGGTTTGATGAATTGCGGAGATCTCTTCTCCAACCTCTTTCCGCAACTTCGTGATCTCACCCATGAACATATCCCTTAAGTCATGGATCTTACGTCTCAAGTCGCCGCTAAGAGTATTGATGACCACCCTAAAGTCATCCCTCATGCCCCTGAACTCGGAGTCTAGACCTACCAAGCCCTCAACTTGGTTCTTCAACTCCGTCATGGATGTCTCGACACCCTCCATCCTTTTGGCCAAACTTGCTACCGTGTCTCTAGATGCACCTCTACTCCTCTTGTCTCCTTGGCGAGACTCTTCCCGACCACGGTTCTCATCAATCACAACATCATTTCCACCACCCATATTCTTGTTACCTTCGTTCGCCATCTCCTTGAATCAACCTAGCTCTGATACCACTTGTCACGGACTTGTCTCTACAAGGTTCATCCGTGCGGCACTTAGTCTCGACTAAGTCAGCCTTGCTCGAATACTCAATGATCTAGACAACTAGAGAAAGCTTTAAAGAAAGGTACAAGTGAAATGGGAAATACTTTGTATTGCTTTGAGAGAACTTTACAAGAGATTACAAGTGATTTTTGAGGTGATCACTACAAATGAGGCTACCATCTATTTATACTACTATGTACAAGGTTCTAGATACTTCCATGGAAGCTTCTAGGATTTCTATAAGCTTCCATGATTTCCATAAGCTTCTAGGACTTCCAAGAGGTTCTAGAGCTTCTAACACATTCCAACATATTCCAAGGGCTTCCAAGAATATCCAAGATCCTCCAAGAGAAGTGTGGAATAATCCGGAATCCCGACTATCCTCGAAAATAATCGTATCGAGTAGGCGGGTTGTGACAATACGGTGAAGTATCTTACCAGAGAGAAAATTCAAAAGGTTCAATTGAGTCAATGTTAAGAAAATCAAGGATACCACATGCATATGTAAAACAGTAAAAATTCACAGATTTGAACCGGGTTCATGTGAACCCATTGCCAAAGAGTGGTGACTTTAGTGGCTCCTCCCGTGATACACAAGATTTGGTAGCGTATCACTTTACAGACTGTAAAAATTAGGATTTCTTTTATAGCTATGTTTGGCACATAAGATTGTTGGGAGATTGTGTTTAATTTTTTAAAAAAATAAGCTACTTAAAAAATAATCTTTGTTTGGCAGACATAACTTATAAGAGATTATAAAAAAAAACAATCTTTCATAATCTCTTAAAACCAAAAGTTACTTCATATAGCTTATAAAAATAATCTCTTTTTATAATCTCTAGCACCAGCACCAGCACCAGTTCCAGCAACAGTTACTTTCGCCAAACATACCCATAATAAGATCACAAAACCTAATGTTGATGCTAGTTTACTATTTTCGCTCGTTATGAAATGTAATGACACCAATAAAGTTTAGAGACAACAAGCTCCAAAAACTTAGGATTGTGACAATGGGCTTAAAAAAATCGTTCGAGTGCATCGGTCGAACGATATAGATATCGTTCGACACCACTGTGGTGGTTTGTTTTGAAATCGATCACCGGCGAGAAAGTAGCAACATCGGTTGCTAGAACGAACGATATTTGTAGCATTTTGTTTCAAACAATCCCAAACATAAAAAAAAAAAAAAAAAAAAAAAAAAAAAAAAAAAAAAAAAAAGTTACCGTTTGAATTTTTTTTAACCACTTCCATCCTAAAAATACCCAAATCAAACCCACTTTCAAACATAATTCAAACAACAAATCAAACACAAAAATATGACTTGTAATCTTCCCCACACTGTCAAACATGTTCAAAACTATGGCTTGTAATCTTCCCCACAGATGCATGGGAAACAGACAATGCGTAATGGTGTTTTATGTTAAGTATTTCCGTATCGTGTTTTATTTGTTTTCCGTATTGTGTTTTATGTTATGTGTTGTCATGTAATGTTTACGTTTAATTTTTAGTTGTCTAATTCCATATCGTTTCGTTTATGTAATGTGTCCGTTTTATTAATAAAATTTGTTTTTGTGTTAAAAATGGTTTTTTTTAGTTAAAAAAAAAAAAAAAAAAAAAAAAAAAAATGATGCAATATGGGTTGCCACTTTGATGAGAGAGGTAAATATGGGTTGAGGAGAGAAAAAGCTGAGGTGGCAGCCGGAAAGATGATGCAATATGGGTCACCATTGTCACTAGCCTTAGAGGGGAAGGTGTGGCTCGTTGCCTCATCTCGTCACTCCTACGTGTCCATCAACGTTGCCTCGCCACAGCTCGTTGCCACACCGTCCCACCCTCGCCACAGCTCGCCACTTGGGAGCTACTCGTCTGCACGACGAGCAAACTTTCTGACATAAAGTTATATGGACATTGCAATATTTAATTTTCAGATCTATATTTGCGTGTTTGTCTTTTTTTTTTTTTTTTTTTTTTTTTTTTTTTTTTTTTTTTTTTCAGATCTATAAAAGTAACTGTGTGTGTATATTTTGGAGAAGATTTTTTTTTTTTATTTTTTTGTTTTTTTTATTTTTTATTTTATTTTTATAATTGGGTACAAAAGGTGGGCTGGAATTTTTTAAAAGAATTTGGGTACAAAAAGTGAAAAAAAGATATAACGTCTTTTTTTTTTTTTTTTTTTTTTTTTTTTTTTTTTTTTTTTTTGGTTATAAGTTAATGTATTTTATTTCATATTTTTTTTTGTTACGTTATTTTTAGTTGTGTGTAATATTTATTGTTTTGTATTTTATTTTAAGTATTAATGAAATGAATTTAGTTTATTTAATGAAATGAATAAAAAAATAAAGTTGTATGTGATGAGCCCCAAATTAGTAAGTTGAAGTTAGTTTTGAGTGAGAAAAGGTTAGTTGTGAAGAGATGTTAATGTAGCACTATTGGTAGAGGGATATCATGCATAGGGGTGTTAACCATTCGAGTTGAGTCGAGTTTCAGCCTATTCGAGCTAAGCTCGTTTAATGATTATTCGGCTCAAGCTCGAATAAAATTATATATTTAGGCTCGAGCTCGAGTTCGAATAAAATTTTCTTGTTCGAATTCGAGCTCGAAGCTCGTTTATTGTCTGTTTATGAAGGTTCAAAATTGATTGTATACAAGCTCGAGCTCGATTGACTCGTTTATTAACTTAAGCTCGAGCTCGAGTAAGCTCATTTATATTTAAGCAAATTGTTCTAATGCTCAAAATAAAGTACACAAAATTTTATTTAAAAACACATTTGTATATTTATAAATATAGAGTTAGGATCAAATAAGAAGATTACTTAAAATAAGAAGGAATAAGAAGAACTATAACTACAAATCCGAGATGCACCGACCTAAATTAGATGCATCTCTATAATCTTAGATGCATTATAACGCACCATAGTATGTTTTCTAGCTTTTAATCAGATGCATATACATATATTAGATGCATTTATTGATTTCTCTTATTTTTTGTTCCTCTGCACGTGTTAAAATCATGAAAATCAATTTGCACCATCTATACATCAAATTAACTTTCGAAACTCAAGATGTTGCATCTATATGAATAGAAATGCATCTAATGCAAGTCGTTACATCTCAAATGCGTGATTTTGGTCACTTCTTACCACTTCTTATTTTAATTTACTTCTTATTGGATCCTTACCCTATAAATATAAATATAAATATAAATATAAATAAACAGTAAACAAATAGTAATATATATTGGTTTTATGCTTTTATTTGTTGGCTTATTTTTAACTTTTACATAGGCTTTTACATTTTATAATGGCCTTCATATCTCAACTTTCCTTCACTCATCCGATGTGGGATAGCTTTCTCTACATTTTTTTACTACCTGATGGACAACAACATTAGTACTATGATTTCAAATGAGAAATATATACAACCACATGTGTTCTTATACCTTTATTTTCTAATAATTGTAATTTTTTAAGTGAGTTTACATATGTTTTTAGCACTCAGCTATTGGTACCCAGTATATCTCTACAACATAGTACCATTGTTGTTAGGATCCCGATTATGATCTTAGGATCTTACGATTTTACGATACTGCAAAGCAAAAACGATCTAGATCTTACATAGGATCTTTGAAAGCTTAAGATCTTATAGGATCCCGATCTTGACCATAGGATCATAAGATCTAATCCGATCCGATCCTACTTTTCTCGGATAACAAACCAAAAAACATCAAATTTCTAGATAATTTTTTGTAAATTTTAAAAAACAACATGTTAATCTTATTAAACATTTCATAATCATAATTTATAACAACATTTCGATGGAACACTCATATAATTTTGTATTTATGATATATAATAATTGTAAATTTGTATAATATTACAAAAACTATTAAGAAAATGATATTATAGTAGGATCTTAAGATCCCGATCCGATCTTACAATCACGATCTTGCAAAGACGAAAACGATCCTGGGTAGGATCCCGATTTTGAAAACCTTGCATAGTACTACGTAAAAAGTATATACTCTAGTTACATAATTCGTTTCTTTACAAAATAATGAGATAGTATGATCTGTTAATAGTTGGTGCAAATATGTAATACAAAGTAATGATCACATGATGGAAATAAGATTTATATTTTTAATAAAACTTTCATTCACTTGTATAACTAAGATAGAAAACTATTTATTCGAGCTATAGAAATTTTAAAACTTGGATAGTGAACTATTTGACATTTTACATGGTTCAAATTAAGATAGAAAACTATTTTCTCTAGCTAGAGTTTGAACTCATATGTGTATAGATGCATAGAAATGTGAGCTTGGATGGGATTCATGTTGACGAAGATAAGGTTAAGGTGGTTAGGGATTGGCCTTCAACAAAGACCTTGACTGAGGTTCAAAGTTTTCATGAATTGGCGACTTTTTAGTAGTATTGTGGCACCAATTACTAATTGCTTGAAGAAAGGTCCGGTCAAGAGGACTACGGACGCGGAAGAGAGCTTCAAGTTATTAAAGAATAATTGACAACCGCACTGGTACTTTCTTTTCCTAATTTTGATAAAGTTTTTGAATTAGAATGTCATGCTTGTGGAATCAGAATCGGGGTTTTTGTCACAAGAAAGTATTGTAGGCCCGTGGCGTTTTCATAGTGAGAACCTAAATGAAGCCCGAAAAAAGTGGTTGACTTATGAGCAAGAGTTGTATATGGTTGTTCAAGTTATAAAGAAGTGGTAGCATTACTTGATTCAACGAGAGTTTGTGGTCTAGATCATCAAGCTCTTAAAATATTTTCAAACTTAAAGGCATTCAAACAAAATACATGCATGGTGGGTGAGTTTGCTTACAATGGTTCATAGTTCAATGAGGGTTTTGACCATTGAGGTTGTTTGCGAGACTTCACCAAGACAAGTGGTGGATTTGGTTGATTTATCTGGTAAGAAGAGTGCTAAAGCAAATAAGATGGTGGAAGAAGTTCTAGCTACTTATGAAGTTGTTCGAGCTAAGATTGCTGAATCAAATGCTAAGTACATAGCTGCTGTATATAAACATCATTGAGTCAAGTTGTTCAAAGAAGATGACAAAGTGTAGGTGCATCTAAACTCTATATACAGTAGCTAAAATATACAATAATAAAATGTTAAAAATAACTAATAATATTTAATAATAATTTATTGATATAGAATACAAAAAATATGATAAGTTATTAGTCATATGATATTTCTTCATGATGCTAATAAAACTTTTTGAAATGGATTTATCCCACATTGAAAGGATGAAGATAAAAATATGAAGTGCATAGACTATGTATTAAAGTCAACAATGTAACTAGCTTTCTAAAAGACATCAGGTTTCACAATCCATTGGTGTGGTAATAGGTCTTAGTAACATCTAGATCTAAATACACTTTCATATTCAAATTATATTTATATTTATAATATATAAAAAGTATAAAAGTTTAAACCTCTAATATGTAGAAACAATTTATGGCTCGATTAGCTCGTTCGGCTCGTTAAGCTCGAGTAGCTCGTTCGGCTCAATACAATTAAACGAGCTTTCGAACCAGAGCCGTCCCGTGAATTTCGGTTGCCCTGGGCGATAACATATTATGTAAATTTTACGTATCTATAAGCAAAAAGCTTCTATTAATACTATAAAAAAGCTGTTATAGAAGCCCATATATTAACACGAGTAATTTGTTATCATCCACTCATGATCAAGGTTATGCAAAATAAAAGGTCATCTAACTCAAATTTAAACAACCAATTAAAGTTCCATATGCATACCTAAATGATAGATCAATGTCTTAACTGAAATAGTATAAAATTTTTCATAATAAAACTGCTTTATTATCTTAAATAAAACTAATGATGTCCACCAACATTAAGCAACTACATACATGATTAGTGACATATAAGATCAAAGATAAACAATAAGAATCTTAATAGAAAAATAAATAGACAAACAAAGGCAAAGATTACCTTTTAAGATAAAAAAAAGAAGCATTGAGAAAGTGTTACTAAATGTGATGATGACAATCGCTCATGTGTATATTTTCGTTTTATTTGCCGCTGTTTGCTCATTGACGCGGGTTAGGTTCTCCCTTTAATATTTAAACTTTAATTTGGAATCTGTGGCTACTGTTGGGCTATTAAAAAGGCTTTATGTCAACTAAGTATACATTGGGCTTCTAATAAAAATGGTGCCTCTCTAAACTTTGGGGCCCTGTGCACTCGCCCAGCCTGCCCCTTCTCAAAACCGGCATGTTTCGAACGAGCCGAGTCAAAAGTTTCATTTTAAGGCTCGGCTCGTTAGTATAATCGAGCATAAAAACTTGTTCGAGCTTGACTCGAGTTTGATATTTATCAAGCTTGAGTAGGAGTTAAACGAGCCCGAGCTCGAGTAGCTCGTTAAAAGCTCGACTCGTTAACACCCCTAATCATGCATACGGATTTCTAAAGCTCGCCAAAAAAATTAATGCTAACGGAGTCTGCTCAACACACACATGAGCGATTAATAAAGTAAATATGTAAGTAATTACCGATCACTATGAGTTTTATTCTGCGTTGAAGCAACATGCAAACCAGAATTTTCATTTAAAAAGAAGTTCTGAACCGTGTACCACCGCATCTCACATGCTCGCTAGTACAAACTAGCCGCCGCTAACCACCACAATGTCCTGCCTTCTATATGGTACAGACATTACCGCTTTGCTGTTGTCACAACATCGTACAACCACCTCATTAATAAGTATAAATATATAATGTTATATGATAGAAAAAAGTATAAACTTTAGAGCAAATTTTAAAAATAGTTCATTTTTCACATCTTCATAAAAAGTAGTAAAAGAAAAAACACATTTAATTTGCAAAAATGATATTGCTAGACTAATAGATTGTGTGACTTTACTAATTTTTTGACATGTGTCTTATTTGGTTGGTAAGGTGTTTTCTAGACTGACGGCTATATTTTTTGTTAGACCGTACTTTTTATGCGACTACATTTTGTCTTTTTGAAAAAAACCTTTAAATATTTTAAGAAAAATTGAGCTTTTTTTCTTGAAAAAAACAAAACGTGATCGCGCAAAAGTACGGTCCCCTCATGTGTACTTTCGTGAAACCATTTTTTGTCTTTTTGCACAAAAAAAAAAAAAAAAAAAAAATCCCGAAATCTTAAATTAAAAAAAAAAGCTCATACAAAAAAGTACAATCTAGCAAAATTTGGAGTATTATTCAAAGGCTTGTGTGAGGTGCTGTTGTGTATTTCACTTGGCAAGAGAGGAATATTAGGAGAAGCCAATTCATTGAGAGGTCTGCTGAGATCATAGTGGATATTGTTAGATTGAAGCTCATGGGGTTGGCTATGAAGACTACTACTGATGTGCTTAAAGGTGCTAATATTTGGTAGATTCAAGTACACAAAAAAGATGTCCTTGGGTAAGTATGATGATGGTGGTGTGTTCGAGTTACTGGTTTGAGTTTGTGGTTTGTTATGTGGTGTTTGAAGGTTATGTCTATTATATGATCTTCATGAAGTTGAATGTGCAAGTTTATCTCAGTTTGTATGGTTTCTGGGTGGTATCAAGGTTTGCTAAAATAGGCTTGGTGATTTTCATGTGTGATGGGCTTATTTGTTGCTGGTTCTATTGAGGTTGGTTTGGTGGAAGTTGCACTATTTTTGTCCTTTACAAGGTTTTCCCCACACTGATTTTTACTTGGTAAAGGTTTTTAAAGAGAAAATTCCATCATGTGGTGATTCATGGACATCTATTCCTACCTGCTATCTACTTATGAGTATTCTAAATTTTCTGCTGAAATTATTTTTAATTGATTGGTATTGGGTTTTATGTTTATTTAGTTATGTTTCTTTGAGTGTAATTCATTGCAAGAGTCTTTGCCCCCTGTACAGCCTAGTGTATGGTGATGTTTCAATGAATACTGATTGGTCTCAGTATTTACTTGATGTATTCAGGGTATGCTTGGTTGTACAGTTTGGGTTGTTTCCTCTTGTAATGTAATATGTACCTCTAGTATGTAATGGAGCTTGGGGATTGTCCAATACCATATTGATATTACCGTTGTGCTGAGTTAGGGATGTGTCGTATCTCAATTTTGTTCATATTGGTGTTTCTCTTGTATTTGCTTTTATGGTTTATTTCTTAATAAATTTACCGTTAAAAATAAAATAAAATAAAATAAATAAACGCCATCAACTTTTTGAATACGTGTCAAAAAACTTATGGAGTAGCAAAGTCTATCGGCCCATATTTTGAAATGGTTTTCTTTTTTACTACTTTTTTAATGCAAAAGGAAAAAATATACTATTTTGGAATTGCTCTAAGCTTTATATTTTTAAAATAACATAAATTGACTTCTTACACGCATTTACTATTTGTATGTATGATGTTAGTAAAATGCTATTGCTTCAACTAAAGTTCTATGAAATTCGAATTAACTTATGCTGGATGCAGTAAGGAGAGTCAATCCTTCTCATTTTTTCTGTCACGTCAGCTTTCTCTCTACAGCGACTGGGTGCCTCAGTAAGGGCGACCTTTATTATTATTATTATTATTATTATTATTATTATTATTATTATTATTATTATTATTATTATTATTATTATTATTATTATTATTATTATTATTATTATTATTATTACTTTTAAACATTTTAACACAAACTTAAATTTCATTAATAATTAAAACAGTACATAGATTAAAAATATTACATAAACATAAACTTAAATTTCAGTAATTCATGTGATCCCAAGTTTGAGCGTTGTCTGAGCGATAAACCATCGTCGTACGCAGAGTAGTTCGTAAACCTGCTCTCTTCGTACTTTGCTTCCAATCTGCTAAGCTCCTGCTCCTTACTCTCGTTCCAGCCCGCATCTTCTTTACAACCTAGCCCAAATTGAATCAGCTGAGGTTGATATTCTTGTTGCTCAATAAATCCTGGTGCATCAAATAAAGTTGATGCACCTTGCCCAAATTGTTAGTTCTGTTGCCTCAGTAAGGGCGACCTTTATTATTATTATTATTATTATTATTATTATTATTATTATTATTATTATTATTATTATTATTATTATTATTATTATTATTATTATTACTTTTAAACATTTTAACACAAACTTAAATTTCATTAATAATTAAAACAGTACATAGATTAAAAATATTACATAAACATAAACTTAAATTTCAGTAATTCATGTGATCCCAAGTTTGAGCGTTGTCTGAGCGATAAACCATCGTCGTACGCAGAGTAGTTCGTAAACCTGCTCTCTTCGTACTTTGCTTCCAATCTGCTAAGCTCCTGCTCCTTACTCTCGTTCCAGCCCGCATCTTCTTTACAACCTAGCCCAAATTGAATCAGCTGAGGTTGATATTCTTGTTGCTCAATAAATCCTGGTGCATCAAATAAAGTTGATGCACCTTGCCCAAATTGTTAGTTCTGTTGTGATACAGAACCAGCAGTTGTGTTTTCCTCAAAACTCCAGCGGATCTTGTTACTGATTTGGTCCTGTATATGTGAAACGCAACCCCACAACGTCTTACTAATGGCTCCGTCTTTGCGAGCTTCATCGTTCAAAAATTGGTCGATCACAGCTTTTCGCACTCAGCGTATCATTGTCTCAATCATTGTTTCAGTGCCTTTGTGAGCTCAAACTGCTTGATAACTTCGACAAGAGCCTCTTTTCGAGGCGCATCGTCTTTGTTGGCTTGTTTTTAATATACTTTTGCATTTGTTTGACGATATGGGGGAGATGACCAGCCATTTTGAATTGAGAGAAGTGTGAGATTTGTGGATTGAAGTGTGTTTATGTTGTGTATTTATAAGTAAGTTTAAAAGATTTTTTTTTATTCAAACCGTTACCCAGCGGCTATATGTCATTTTTTTTTACTTGCGAACCGTTTATACACATGAAAAAAAAGCATGAGTCTATCGCATATGTGACCCTTATCCCTCCAAAAACTCAATCGATCGACTACTCACGGTAGAGTGAATCGATCGCGATCGATACAATCGATCGATCGATTACTCTTACTGCAAGCAGCCTAATAACGACCAAATTTATCACCCACAGAACCCTCATATTATAGCCAAAGTCATACTAAGACTAGGCGAACATTCTTGAGTCGGAAGATAGTATGTGCATATTCTTTGAGTACCATCAGTAGTGTGAAATATTTGTTTTTTTTATATAATTTATAAATTTTAACAATAAATGCATATTTTTTTACTAGAATTCTGGGTCCGTCAGTGCTCAAGACCTTTGGCTAGTAGTATGTGAGTGTCTACTAATTAAGAAGTTATTCGTTAAGTCTCACTAGAGACATTTGTGAGATATGTGGTATAAAAGTGTTAAGTAGTTGCGGTTCAAAAAATTATAGCCAAAACCAATATTTTAATAGCTGCTTACATCGTATAGAGATATTTTAAAAGATAATTGAAAAATGTAACAGCCCATGATATATGACTCGAGAGTGAGTACAAGTCGTCGTTAGTTATACATTTGTGGTTTTGCCATGAAGATGCTTTACATAAAGACACAAATTAGGTAGTTGAACTATAAAAACATGTTCAATATAGCAATAGAATAAAATTATAAGTTTAACTCAGCCGACGGTCTTGACTAAGTACCACTTATAAATATCAAACACAAACATACATTCTCTTCAAGCTTTCCTTCCTAGAGCTTTATGTTATAGATAATATTACCAAGTATTTCCACTTATCACATATCAGAATTATGGGTGCAGGTGGTCGAATGTCTGATTCATCTGATGATCAGACTAAAGACGACCTTCTTAAACGAGTCCCAATTGAACCACCTTTCACCTTGAGTGATTTAAAGAAAGCAATCCCTGCCCATTGCTTTGAACGCTCAGTCATCCGTTCATCTTACTACGTTGTTCACGATCTCATTGTTGCATATGTCTTCTACTTTCTTGCCAACACATATATTCCTCTTTTTCCTACTCCTCTAGCTTACGTAGCATGGCCAATTTACTGGTTTTGCCAAGCTAGTATCTTGACTGGCTTATGGGTCATTGGTCATGAATGTGGTCACCATGCCTTTAGTGAATACCAATTGGTTGATGATATGGTTGGATTCGTCCTCCATTCTTTTCTCTTTACACCTTATTTCTCTTGGAAATACAGCCACCGAAACCACCACGCCAACACAAATTCAATTGATAATGATGAAGTTTACATTCCTAAACGCAAGTCTAAGGTGAGGTGGTACTCAAAGATTCTTAACAACCCACCGGGCCGAGTTTTCACTTTGGTATTTAGATTTACCCTTGGATTTCCTTTATACCTGTTAACTAATATTTCTGGCAAGAAATACGGAAGGTTTGCCAACCACTTTGATCCACGAAGTCCAATTTTCACTGATCGTGAACGAGTTCAGGTTCTAATATCTGATCTTGGCCTTCTTGCTGTTTTCTACGTAATTAAGCTTCTTGTAGCGGCAAAAGGAGTTGCTTGGGTAACATCCATGTATCTAATTCCTGCGCTAGGCGTACATGTCTTTTTTGTTATAATTACGTATTTGCACCACACCCATCTATCATTGCCTCATTATGATTCAACTGAATGGAACTGGATTAGAGGGGCCTTATCAACGATTGATAGGGACTTTGGATTCTTAAATAGAGTATTTCATGATGTTACACACACTCACGTCTTGCATCATTTGATCTCGTACATTCCACATTATCATGCAAAGGAGGCAAGGGATGCAATCAAGCCGGTTTTGGGTGAGTTTTATAAGATCGATAGGACTCCAATCTTTAAAGCAATGTGGAGAGAGGCAAAGGAATGCATCTACATCGAGCCAGATGAAGGTAGCAAGCACGAAGGTGTATACTGGTACCATAAAATGTGATCAGCAGTGATCGACTCATTGCAATTGTATACTTAAATAAACTTAACTTGCATGTCCTTAACTGTGTATGAGTTGTGATTTGATAAACCTTACCAATTTATATAATGTTACGGTATTTGTGTATTTTTTTCGTTGTATTATTCTCCTTTGTGTTGCTATTATTAGATTTGATAAATCTCATGAAAATCTTAAACATCAGTCGAATGTATATTTATACATAGGGTTAAGTCTATAAATAGCAACATATTTTAGAAAAACGTAAAAATATAACTTTAGAAAGTACCAACATCATATACAAACTTTTACATTTCGTTATGATATCATACCTTACTTAGATGACATGGCTCGACTAATCAAAGCTAAACTCGTATGCGGCATTTTAATTATTTTAATTGATGACGTGGGTTAGTCTGAATATTTATTTATTATATTATATGTGTGTCTAGCTTATAATTTTCACGTTGTTATAAACACAAACACATTAACCGCTAATCCCTAATCATCATAAATCAATGTAGTCGATCAACAAATTATAGAAAAGACTGAACGATTGTGTTGCGTATTTAAATTAGTTCATTTTCTATCGAATAACGTGTGTATGCATTGAAGTAAAAACACACTTCCACTACATTAGAACGATCGAATGCACTTCCAGTACATTTGAAAACAAGTAACAGAGCAATTAATCTAACTAACTATATACTAAACAAACTCCTATGCGGCACATACACATAACAGATGACATGAACGTTTGTATGTTAAAAATAAGTTAAGTATGATATTGAAGCGTAATTTGAAAGTACGTATACGTGATTAGTATTTTTTTAAAGTTCGTGTATGATATTTGTAAATTTTTAAAATTCGTTGCTATTATATTAGTTCAACCCCTATGCATATTGATGTGTCGTTTAGTATATGTAACTATTGTTATCAAGTTTTACATTTATATTTAGCCGTCTTAACCTATAACGAACACTAATGGGCAGTGTACCCGATCAATGTAGCCTAGTTGGTAAGTAGAGTGTCGATCACTAAGAGTGGAACGTTAACATCTACGTATCTATCAGTATAATTAAACCTAATCTAACGCGGGGGGGTTTTTAGCCTGAGACACTGGCACGATGTGTAGATTAAGTAAAACAATAAATTAAACTAATAAGGCAATAGACACACACATACACAGATAGAATACAGATACATATACATATAATATGAGTGCTAAAATCTATTCTCTCTCAGTGGTTGCTTACGTGTATGCGTATCTCATTCCAATGTCTAGATCCAGTCTAAACGTCTAGATTTCGGGTATTAAGTATTCTCGACAGACTAATCCTGTCACAATTATTCAGATCTCCGCATAAAGTCCACCTTAATGATTACTAAGTTTATATATTATTTATCCCTTTTATAGGCTTACATTAACTATGCAAACGATGTTAATGAAGTAATTGTGCGAGCATAAGGTCAACAAGGCACGATAAACTTGTATATGTAATCAAAACATATGCATAAGCGACCAATAAAACATCTCAAATATACATTTAAAAGCTAGAAATAATTAAGTCCAATCAAATAGTGAAAAAGACACTATCTCAACGATTAAAATAGTACTAATACAATTAAAAGAATCTTCCTATAAATTAAAGTACTAGCAGGACCTTTTTATTGCTCTAAATTCTTCTTTCTGGTTGTGTCTTGTGAGGTCTGGTCTTCGCCCTTCTGTAGGTTATGTGTGGTAAAATTGTGTTTCGAATTTGGCAGATGAATGGGGTATTTATACATTTTGGACAGAATCGATACGACGTATCCATTAAGTTGATATGTCGTATCTAGGTAACTTCGCGTGGGGTCTAAGATTATTATATTCTGGAATATTCATACATTGCCATATGATATGGCGTACCTTCAATCTTCATGCGGCGCATGTTTCTTCAATGTCTTGGATTCTCTGGTGAAGTCTTAAAATTGATACGCCGCATCTCTGGATTGTCATGCGGCGTATCTGGAGTTGGATGAGTCGAATCTTCTTACGTTGACCAATGTTTCATATCGGCGCATGGGATAAATCCATGTGGCGTATGCTTCAAAGTTAGGCAATGGTATTCATAATCGTCTAAGTCTTGATGGAGGATTTTGCCTTTAGAACAAACACTAATAAGCTAAGAGGAGAAAGGTACTAGCTTGACTAGAAGTGGGGAAGAGATGGAAATCCCGTTTTTACCAAAAAGTGGCATCAAACCTGCGGCTGGGAACCCCAACCGGCGGCTCACTGCCCGAATACTATACCCAACCGCCGACTGGAAAACCAACAGCGGCGGCTGGAGTTTTTCTGTCCACTCACACCAACCCAACCGCCGGTTCGGTGGTTGAACCGCGGCGGTTGGGAAGGTTCTGAAAAAAGAATTATTTACTCTTGTCTTGCAAGTTTAATCCTTTAGCTTCAATATTTCTTATGTGCTTGTTTTGTTTTGTTGTGTAGAAATTCTTGAAAGAAGCTCCTAACGAAGAGGAAAACCCACTCATTGATTTGTGATGCGTAGGGATTGCACCAGGCTTTACCTCTCGAGGGATCTCGAGAAGCTTGCAACCCCCACCAGACAGTATACCTGATCGTTGTAGTATAGTATAGTGACAAGTACCGGGGGATTGATCGTTCAACTTAGGAATAGTGTCGCTAGGATTAGAAAACCTAAAAACTAGGTCTAAAGATGAGGGATGATTCTTTTTGTATTTTTATGTTTTATAAAAGCAATTAAAAATCTTCGTTTTAAGAGGAGTTGGGCGGAATTAGTTGCTAGTCAACTAACCCAATTACTAAGATGCAATCAAAATAAAATACTAAAAATGAAAATAAACTAAATTATACTAGTGGTGTGAGCAATATATGGGAGAATTGTGTTTACTTAGGTTTCACTACTCCCTAGATATCTTTTACAGGTTAATTACTTGTTACAGTTGCATGGATGACGGATTGTATTCCTTAATACCATTCATGGGGTGGCGTACTTACTTCCCCAATCCTATAAGCTCCTACTTCACTCCTATGTCGAGCCGGCTAAGAAGCTCCTAACATGGGATCACTAGAATTCGCTCATGCATTAAATACAATCATAAAAACCTAGTACACATCGGTTCATGTTTCTTAAGACGTTCAAGCAAGTTACACAATGGAGATCTGCCAGTTTTCTTAAGCCTAACATTGAAATCATTCATCCAATACAACTATAAACAAGCAATCAACCTATAATCAACATCTAGGTTTCATTACATCTAAGCAAACACATGAAAGATCTAGCCTATCATGTTAAAATCAAGACGAGCATAAGATATATTCAAACAAAACATAGACATATTGAATGAATTGAAAGAGGACTTATCTTAATTGAACATGAAAGGTTTCAAGGGGTGAAAACCCTTGAAAATACTGTTACAAACGACCTAGGGTTTATTAGGTTCGACCCTAGTATTCTCCACACAAGTTCCTCTCCTAATGAATGAAAAATAGAAAAGTATATATAGATTTTGTGAGGTGACGGCGTCAAGAGTAAATGTCTGACTCCGTCATCTCGCCGCCAAATAAATTCTCGGACTGCCTAGATCTGGGTTTGACGCCGTCACGTGTATTCCTTTTGCAGGCCGTCACAAAAATTACTCTTGACGCCCTTCTCTTGACGCCTTCAGGTTTTCACTGGGTCGTCATGGATTTTACTCCTGACGCCGTCACAATTTCCTTCTTGACGCCGTCAGGTACTGTTCTCAGCATGGAAAATTAAGTATTTGCCGTTTTCTTCACTTTTATGCTCCAAAAACGTCCAAAATGCTTCCTTTTCCAGAATTCACTCCCAAAGTACCTAAAATCACAAAAGGAACGATTTAGGGCAATATTTGATCAAATAAATTCAATTCTGGGCTTAAATGACCCCCTAAAAATGGTTCATTTTTCGCCTCATCATATACCCTTACACTTGAGATTTGCTTGTCCTCAAGCAAATGCGCTTTTATTCTAATCAAAATACAAGTTAGGGGTCATTTAACACTAATATAAAAGTAATTACAACAAATAATCATTCCACTAAAGGCCAAGGACAAGCACGGAGGTCATATATTAGCACCTCACAAATAGTGTTTAGATACTCACATCTCTCGGGTGTAATAAAGTAATATCACAATATGGAAATGGAAAACATCTCTCACTACCTGTCGTAACAAAATAGATTACCACAGGCTTGGAAAATGATCAAACATCCACCACATGGCGTAAGCACCTAGGATAAACTATCAAAGAGGTCTTTTAAAGGGTTGTAACGTTAGGTGTAGGGATATGGAATACACGGTTTTGTTGGATATAGGCAGTTTTTAATGGTGGCGAGTTAATCATCTTGGTCAATTACATGTACAATGTGGTGTTGCTAAGCCAAGACTAGACTCGACTTAAACTAATAAATGAAAAATAACAAAAACATAAAATGAACATAGAATGAAAAGGGATGGTAGTCCGTATGTTTTATCTCTTTTCCCTTTTCTATTTTTTTTTTCTTTTTCTTGATTTTTCGGAATTTTTTTTTTGTGCATACACTTTTACCCTACCATCCAAAATAATACATCATAGGGAATGAAAATTCCCCTTACACTTGAATTTTTACATACTTTACAATAAACTAATCTATTGACTCGAATTAAGATAATCAAAACACTTGGAGTACTTTTAAGATTAACGCACATATGGGGGTAATAATATGATGTTTCTTCCCCATTACTCCATAATATAAGTACTTTACCCATGAGTCCCAATCGTCCCAAAACAATATGTACAAGGATATGACTCGACTTAGCAACCATGTAATCAATGAGACAATTAACTAAGGGTTTAACAAATAACAATAATGTACTAAAGATGAGTGCATACACGGAAGGCTAAGGCGATTTGGGTGTACATTTAAGTGGGGTGTAACAAATTCTTCCTTTAAGTAAGATGCTTAAAGTTAGAAACGAAAAGATAGGCTCGGAGGGGTGTACTAGGGGTTTCGTGTACTAAAAATGAGTACAACGCTAAGGGTGTGGGAAAAATTTATTGACTTAGCTAGCCAAGTAATATGACAGAAATGGTCAAGTAATTATGATATGGGTTTAACACAAGAGTGATCCTAATGCCTCTTATCATGTAATAAATCCTACTACACGAATGTAGTCTCACTAGCGGTCTCGGGATGCATCACTAACGCAAGTTCTAGAATCTAAATGCTACCGGTACACTCATAAGCACTAATAGTAAATGCTTTTCCTATCAAATCTAAAGGCGAACCTCACATATTTGGGTGGAAAATTTTTCTGAATGGTACGGTTTTGTGCTAGTCATACAATCTCCTATCCATGAGACGCTTGCTATGGCTAAAGTTTCACTCCTAAATGTTGTAAAAAATTTTAAATTTGGCGCTAAAATTACACTAACAAGTATTTCTCATAGTTTTATTACACATCTACTATTAAACAAACAAACTCAAGCGAAAGTGTATTTGTAAGGTATCATCATTTTACCCTCCCCTTACACTTAGGATGAACATTGTCCCAAATGTTCAAGTAAAGAATGTAAAAGTGAAATAAGTAAAACGAATGAAATCAAATACTCCCCTGATTCGCTCGGTATGGATAATAAGGTGGTCAGGTTAGATTTTCCTCCAAGAAAATGAACAATCAAAGCTTCCCTTCCAGAATATAAATCATCTTCTTGTCATACATAACCTGTAAAACCTGAGAAAACAGACAAGGCAACATCGCGTAAAATCGACGGCAATCTATATATGCTATTAAAACCTAAAAAGCAAAGTAAGATATAATGCTTGTGGAATGATGTTTGCAGATTTCCTGGAGATTATAAAACTAAAGATTCAACAAAAACTTTAAGACTCCGTTAGAAAAACAAAACTGGTAAAATTTCCAGAATTTTACACGTGACGCCGTCAGGTGTTACTTTCTGACGCCGTCAGAAGTGACCAGCAGAAATTCTTATGTTAAGTTTCCGTAAGATTTCTGGAAAAACTTTGTCCTACTTCCTGGAAAATCCTGCAAAACATCATTATGACTCGATACAAGCATTTGACTCTAACAAATATGAATATACATGTTCATTTAATATTGTGGAGATTCATGATCAAGTTTGTTTCTTAAAAACATATTTGGGGTTTCCCCTTACACTTATCTTTTGCGAAATACCTTTGGATGAAGTTAAGACTAAGCCAAACAACAAAATAAAGTATTTTCACCATTTTAGTTTGAAACATGATCTACCAACAATAAAAATAAAGCATGCATACGGAAGCAAATAACAATCAAACAAAAATAAAAATCACACAAAACATGGGTTGCCTCCCAAGAAGCGCTTTTCTTTATTTACGAGTCTTGTTGCTAGATTCAAGGCATGGGTTACTACGTGACCTCATCGTTGGTTTCACTTTCTAGGTCATCTCCTACACCAGTTTTGTATTCCGAACCTAGTTGCAAGCATTCTTTGTAGAAACCAAGCATCCTATTCATCACATACTCTACTCCTCTACGTCTATCCTCATCATTCCTATAGTAAGCTGCTTGTTTGTGTTCCTTTTCTATGTTTGACAGGAGGTGGTACTGCTCAATCTTATAGGGCATTTGGTAGGCAATCTCATCATTCTCCTCCTTGAACCTAACTATCCCTAAAGTCGGATCATAACTCATCTTAGTGGCATCAACAAATGGTTTTCCAAACATTACTTGACTTAGGCAAGCATCTATCACCGGACGAGTATCCTCTACTATCATAAAATCGATCTCATAAGTGAAATTTCCGACAATCACATGCAATCCTTTCACTCTTCCTACAAAATTACTTATCAAATTCTTATTGGGCATCATCCTATAACCAAGTTGTTTCTTCATTACCCAATTATAATAAGTCCTAGTCATGATGTTTATAGGAGATCTAGGATCGATATAGGCTTTCCATATATGCATATGCCCAATGTTGCATGGAATGTTGATGTTAGAGGGGTCTCCCATTTTGATAAGGGGTGTGCCAAGGATATATGGTGTCTCGGGGCCATCGAATAAATCCTTATGATATTCCCGTTCTTCCTTGGTGGGAAACTTATCAAAGTACTCTTCTACAGTCTCTTCTTCCCCTAACTCTTCTCCCTTATTAACCTCAACTTCCCTAATTTCATCCCTAGTCTCGGTTTCTACTCTAACTTCATCCTTGTCACTATCTTCTATATCCTTATCAATTGGTTTAATGGTGACAACATTGACAAAGTGGGCGTGTTTGAATGACGAGGGGTCCTTAGTTTGGATTCTGCTATTGGCGTCCCTAGTATCCTTCCTAGGTGTAGTTAACGCTTGGTTGTTGAGGGCTTTCAACAAGTTGTCAATTTTATTGGTCATCTCCGTTTGTTATAGGTTGAATTCGGTTTCAAACCTAGCTATGCGAGCTTCTTGAGATGCCATAAACTTGGACATCAATCCTTCAAGATTGTTGGTACTACCATAGTTGTTAGAAGGATTGTTGTTGAAAGTACGGTTGGAGGGTGGACCGTCTGGTTGGTAATGATTAGGCGGATTGGAAGAATTGGCTTGGTTTTGTTTCCACCTAAGGTTTGGGTGATTTTTCCAAGAAGGTTTGTAGGAATCACCATAAGGGTTTGGCTCGGGTTTGAAAGTGTACCACTTATCTCCCGCTTCGTCGGTACGTGAGGATGCGTAGTCCGCAAAAGCTGTTCCGGGGAGTTCCACACAATCATGAGTGTCATGGGGACCACTACATAATTCGCATGAAGAAGTGATTTTGTTCACTTGGCTTGAAGGCTTAGGAGCTTCATAAGATTTCATGAGAAATTTGACTTGGTCTTCAAGTTCCAAGATCCTACGGCCGGGAGTGCTAGAATTGTTCGAAGGCAAAGATATTGCCTTGACCGTTTTGTTCAAATCACGGGGATCATTCCAACATTCGTTGTCATAGAGAGCAAGATCATCTATGAGTTCCCATGATTCTTCCGCACTTAGATCACGTAGCTTACCACCGGCCGATTGGTCAATGGTTCGCCTCGTGGAGAGATCGATATGGTCATAGAAGATTTGGACTTGGAGCCAAAGATCTATGCCATGATGAGGGACTTTTTGGAGTAAGTCCTTGAAACGAGTCCATGCTTCGTATAGAGTTTCACCTTGACGTTGTTGGAACATCAAGATATCATTCCTAAGCTTGGTAGTTCTCCTCAGTGGGAAAAATTGAGCAAGGAAATGAGTGGTGAGATCATCCCATGAAGTGATGGATCCCGCGGATAAACGTTCAAGCCATTGACTAGCTTGATCATGTAGAGAGAATTGGAATAGGCGTAATCGGGTTGACTCTCTAGTTGTAGCATCAAGGTCTATAGAATCTACGATTTTAAGGAAGTCCTTGAGATGTTGATTTGGATCTTCGGAACGAAGTCCATGGAATGCACATCCGCTTATCACCAACCGGATGGTGTCGGATCGCAAGTGAGACACATTGGCTCCTTGGGTGAGCTCAATGGTGTTTCGATAGCCTTGGTGGCTAGGTCGGGAGTACTCTCCTAGGGTTCGGGTCCTAAGAGGTTGGTTAGCTAGTGGTAGGTTTTGTGGGTGGTCTTGTTGTGGTGGGATGATGGGTTCAAAGATGTTACCATCTTCCATGATGTCTGATGGTAAAGAGTTACAAACAAAAACACGAAGAAATAGATAGACTAAAGAAGACCTAAAAATAAAAATAAAATCTTACTAGAAAGGAATCTAGCAAGTAGACCTAATAAAAAGAAATTCTAACCTAGACAATAACTATTCCCCGGGCTGCGGCGCCAAAAACTTGATGCGTAGGGATTACACCAGGCTTTACCTCTCGAGGGATCTCGAGAAGCTTGCAACCCCCACCAGGCAGTGTACCTGATCGTTGTAGTATAGTATAGTGACAAGTACCGGGGGATTGATCGTTCAACTTAGGAATAGTGTCGATAGGATTAGAAAACCTAAAAACTAGGTCTAGAGATGAGGGATGATTCTTTTTGTATTTTTATGTTTTATAAAAGCAATTAAAAATCTTGGTTTTAAGAGGAGTTGGGCGGAATTAGTTGCTAGTCAACTAACCCAATTACTAAGATGCAATCAAAATAAAATACTAAAAATGAAAATAAACTAAATTATACTAGTGGTGTGAGCAATATATGGGAGAATTGTGTTTACTTAGGTTTCACTACTCCCTAGATATCTTTTACAGGTTAATTACTTGTTACAGTTGCATGGATGACGGATTGTATTCCTTAATACCATTCATGGGGTGGCGTACTTACTTCCCCAATCCTATAAGCTCCTACTTCACTCCTATGTCGAGCCGGCTAAGAAGCTCCTAACATGGGATCACTAGAATTCGCTCATGCATTAAATACAATCATAAAAACTAGTACACATCGGTTCATGTTTCTTAAGACGTTCAAGCAAGTTACACAATGGAGATCTGCCAGTTTTCTTAAGCCTAACATTGAAATCATTCATCCAATACAACTATAAACAAGCAATTAACCTATAATCAACATCTAGGTTTCATTACATCTAAGCAAACACATGAAAGATCTAGCCTAGCATGTTAAAATCAAGACGAGCATAAGATATATTCAAACAGCACATAGACATATTGAATGAATTGAAAGAGGACTTATCTTAATTGAACATGAAAGGTTTCAAGGGGTGAAAACCCTTGAAAATACTGTTACAAACGACCTAGGGTTTATTAGGTTCGACCCTAGTATTCTCCACACAAGTTCCTCTCCTAATGAATGAAAAATAGAAAAGTATATATAGATTTTGTGAGGTAACGACGTCAAGAGTAAATGTCTGACGCCGTCATCTCGCCGCCAAATATATTCTCGGACTGCCTAGATCTGGGTTTGACGCCGTCACGTGTATTCCTTTTGCAGGCCGTCACAAAAATTACTCTTGACGCCCTTCTCTTGACGCCTTCAGGTTTTCACTGGGTCGTCATGGATTTTACTCCTGACGCCGTCACAATTTCCTTCTTGACGCCGTCATGTACTGTTTTCAGCATGGAAAATTAAGTCTTTGCCGTTTTCTTCACTTTTATGCTCCTAAAACGTCCAAAATGCTTCCTTTTCCAGAATTCACTCCCAAAGTACCTAAAATCACAAAAGGAACGATTTAGGGCAATATTTGATCAAATAAATTCAATTCCGGGCTTAAATGACCCCCTAAAAACGGTTCATTTTTTGCCTCATCAATTTGTATGTTAAGCAAGGCAGAAGCAGAAAAGTACTAATCTTTTGCCAATTACTAGTGATCATTTGAAATGGGGAAAGCTAAGCAAGGAGGCTAAGGCTTGTTTCAATAGCCGTTTAGCCAAATTACAAAGGAATGATATTGCGGTGCCAAAGTTTATTGATTGGAGTTTGTTTAAGAAATATAGGATTTATGAAAGTCTTGAAAAGCTTATAGACATTACCATATAATATGAAGATGGAAATGTTTATGAGGATATTAGTTTGGAGGTTGCTCTTAAGATTAAAGAAAAGGAAATTTACAAGGAATGGCGTTTGGAGTTCTTTTCCACCATTTACGTCAATCAAGAGGTGAATTTGAACAAGATTGTGGAAGAAAAATGCATATGGTTTCACTTATGTGGGGAAGATCATGTGATGACTTTACCGGAATTTGCAAAATTGTTTGATTTATATAATGATGTTGACATTGCCAGTCCAGAGTTCATTATTCATTTTGCTATGTTGGAGAGGGAACAATCGAAGTACGATGGTACTCACATTTGGAATATGATTGGAGACCCGAATAGTCCTAGACCAAAGGTGATGGAAATTCATCAACCGATGGCAAGGCTTTTGCATAAGATAGTTGTGAACACATTTGTGCATCGGGGTAATAGTCAAGACAAGGTTCATTAACCGAATTTGTGGTTGATTGAGATGATGACAGGTACTTGCGATGGGAAGAAGCTAAAGATGAATGTGGCATGGACCTTCGCAACTTATTTGTCGACTGAGCATGGGTTTATCAATGGAGGCCATTACGTGTCAAAGATTGGTAGGAGTTTGGGATATTCTATACCAAGAGAGGTTGAACAAGATCACGGTAGTGAAGGAGTGTGAAAAGTTAGACAAGAAGAGTTTACATGGTTTGCTTGATCATGACAACATGTGTTTGGTTGAGACTATCGCAAATGTGTTTCATAACCCACCACCACCAAGACAAATGAAAGAACCATCGGGGCTTGAATCAGGATTGGGAGAATGGCATGCAAACTTGCCACAAGTTGAGAAAAGAGAGGTTTGGAGAGATATGTCGATGATGAGGATCGGATATCAAATGGATTATTGTGCACCAATTCTGTAACAACCCCCAAAATCATCACGTCAGCGGAAGACTTAAAAATGTCAGTGGAAGACTTTTTGGGTGTTACTTCGAGGATCTTTGTCACAATCATAGAAAACGACACAAAAGTGACGCTTTAAAGTTTAATTCATTCAAAATACCAAATATTCGAGACATTAAGATATTTCATAGTTTAAACAACAAGTTTATTTGAAATGTGTCAAAACGTTTATTTTAAGCCCATGCTGGGTTACAAGCCCACTCCGTGCCTTCAAGTTCCTTCTTGTTTAGTTACCTGAGATAAACACATGCTAAAAGTGTCAACACAAAGGTTGGTGAGTTCATAGAGTTTATAGTTTCGAGTATCAATTTCCAAAATCAAAGAGTTTATGAGTCCACAGTAGTTATAATAACAGTTGATTATCGAATTAAAGTGTGAGTAAATCCATAATATCCATAGCTTAAATCGTTGATTTATCAAAATCAGAAAATGAGTGATTTCATTAGCAATTCAAAAATAGTCCGTTGGTTTGCCCTTCACCGGGTCAACACCAAAATAGTAGTTCGTTTGCCAATTATTAATAGTTTTTTCCTGCTATATAGTGAGCACAATCTCATAGTTTAAAAAAACAGTGGGCTACAACATTGTACGCCCTTAACATCAGTCATTGTAGTGCTACATTATTACCGTTCTATTGCCCTAAGCTCATGACACTCAACGATTAACAGGCATCAAAATTATCCATAATAATGATGTAAAACAGTGGCCCTCGGGATAGGTATTTACCAGTAACCTATGAAATCAAATAAAGTGCATTTGGTGGCTTTCCTCTAGCGACCAAATGGGGATTGTCAATCCCTAATAGATCTATTCACAATTATTTACGTTCACCCTACAAGTGATTAAGGCGCATGATCGAGGGACTTTTGGTAATAGGTAACTTAGGCAATAGAGATCAAATATAGCATATCGTTGAAAATCACTTGTAATCATGTCTATAGCAGGTATCTCCTTATGAGATATAAAAATGTGTAAACTAGTAAAGTTTATATGTAATATAGTCCTGTATTTAATTAATGAATACTTGTAAAAGTAAAAACAGTAGTTAAGCATGTATCTCCCCCAAAAACGTTTATAAACCATTGTAAAACAAGTAAGAGTAGGGGCAATGACTCACCTTAGTAGTACAGTAGTAGTGGTAGTAACATAATCTCGACGATGCAAGGCAACGGCTTCACACACAACCTAAAAGATATGGTATGTTTTAGTTGATAGTCTAAATCTAGTTTTATCGCGAATATTAGTCATTCAGTTGTGATTAAAACTCGTGTTCGTTTAAATGCTTGAAGTTCAAGAACAAAGTTATATATACATATAACTTGTGAGTGTAATGATCGATGATTGATGTGCGATGGAAAATCATCAAGAATAAGTCGAAGTGTGTAGACGATGTGTTATGATGTTATTTTAAAAGAATATTGTATCGTTATGTCGTTAAATATTAATTATAGTTACGCGAATATTTATATCGTATATATATATATATATATATATATATATATATATATATATATATATATATATATATATATATATATATATATATATAAGTTGAATTTATTAAGTTTTTAGTCAAATGTATGTACATATATATATATTCAACATTATTATAATTTATATAAAATGATATTATAGAAAATCCCCTTAAGTTTCACAAAAGCTACAATTTTAACCTTAACGATATAAACTTTACACCGTTAGTCCAAAGTTATATATATTTATATTTTAGGTTCAAAAGTATCGATATTTACATTTATTACTTCTAAGTTTTAATAATTACAGTTTATAACTCATAAATTCAGATTTGACAGTTTCTACCCTAAGTTTTCAGAATTTACACTTTTAGTCCCCCGGTTAATAAAATTTGCAAATTTAGTCCAAATTTCACCAAATTAAAAGTTTAACATTTTCATTTTCTAAATAAGCTCAGAACATTCAGGTTAGCTTATTTCAATAGCTTATTTGCTTAAAATCCAATTTTTCCATTTAAATAGGCTTAGCAAGCCATTAAACTTGGCCCGTTAACATTTTAAGATCCAAAGGGTTAGGGGAAACACTAGACCTACCTTAGTCCATCATTTTAAGTTACAAAAACATTTAAAAGGAGTTTGTGTGACCAGCTTATTGAATAAGCTTAAAAACTGCTTATTGGACTTATAAGGCCCAATCGATAATTATTAAGTTTATAGAAAACAGATTTTTGTTCAATCAAAATAGCTTTAGAAATCAGCTTATAAGAGCTAATGAGGTCGAGCAATAAAAAGATATGGTCATGTGTCGAAATAATTATTTACGAGATCAAAGTAAATGACCAAAATCGTTTTCTGAACCAGTTTTAAGGCCAAAATATTTCTAAGTGTTTTTAACTCAAAATCGTATAGGTCTTGTGACTTATAAAACGTGTCGAAAACAATAAGTAAACGTTATTATTAAGTTCAAAACTTTGTGTAACCTGTTTGGTAGTATATTAAATATATAGAAGGTCGAATAAAAAGTATATATCATGTTTTTATTTAACGAGATAATGGATCAAAAGTAAAGTGTCAAAAACAGAAAATATAATGAAATGGAAACTTGAAATAGGTGTCGAGTAAACTTACTTCACTTCAAAAGGTGGTGTAACTTAAAATGTGGTTCGAATAAGTGCAAATGGAGGTTGTGGATCGACTTGTGGCCAAGTAAGGATGTAGGATGAGCAAAGACGATCCTTGAACTTGTTTCTAACCCCTCGAACTTCTTGCCAACTTTCTGTCCCGCTTCTAGTACGCCTCGACTTGTATTTTAGCTATTTAGTTCATTTGTGTGTGTGTGATCAACTGAGGATACTAGGGGTCATTTATATAACCTATTTGAAGCTTTGTGATCATAAGAGATGGTGTGTGAGCTTGTGTGCGTTGCATGTTGCCTCCAAAAACAACCAATCAAGTTTTTACAAGGTAAGGAATGTGTAAGATCATTCCTGACACTCCTGACAGCTGATAAGATGTACATAGTTGGTTTGTATTGATTGGGAAGCTTGGGTGGTGGTAAGAATAGTTGTGACACGTTTTTACCAATCTTGTTCATATGGTTTAGGGGTTATACTTTGGGCAGATTCAAGTGACTAAACGAGTGAGACATTGAACAAATTTTATCATTCCTGAGTCCTTGTAACAAGGTCAATCGAGTGGTGTAAGAATATGTATGTGTTGTGTGTCGAGATCAGGAGAAAAAGGGTACGTTTGTGGCTTGGGTCGCGACTGGGAAAAAGAAAGAAAACAAAAATAAAACTAAACCAAACACCCCTCACTGGGCTTGGCCTGGTGGGCTCGCTGGTGTTTAGGCCCAACACAAAACAAAGAAAAAAAATAAAAATAATTAAGGGTCCGTTTGGTGGTAGTTGGGGTTTAAGTGGCCCATTGAGTGTTGTGGGCCCACGTTGCGTGCTTCGGGTATCGTGTGAGGGTACGAGAGCCTTGTGGTTCACTTCACGTTCCACCAAGGGTTCAAGAGACGTCAAGCTTAGAGTCTTAGGCTTCTTTGAGTCGTGGTACTTTTGGGCAATCCGTTCGTCCTTCGATACTTCTTCTTTCGTTATTATTTTGTGTAGAGTGGTACGTATAAGTGTATGTAACTGCTGAGCTTGCATGTGAAGACTTATATAGTGAGCTTTTGGAGGTGTATACAAGGTAGGTTCTTATGAGATGGAGTGTTAGATCGAATGGTTTGCATGTGTTTGTGTGTGAGTGAACTGTTGATGCATGGCTTGTTTATATACGATATTGGATGCATGAATGTGAATGATGATAATGTGCAGGAAACATGTGTAAGTCTTGAGTGTGTAAGTATCTATAACATGCATGTCCTTGGATTGGGGAGAGTTAGAGGTGGGAGGTTGTGTGTAAGAGTTTACACATGGGTTTTGTAGGTTGTATTTGAGGTAGAAATGAGGGAGGGAGGGTGATGTGTAGGAATGTACAAGTAGTAGTACTTAAGTTGAGTTCAGGTCGTATTTTATAGATAACAGACACGAATTGCATTTTTGGTTTAAAATCACGCGTGTCTAGACGTAAAACATTATTTCGGACAACTTTCGTGTTTTACACTTTTCCTGGTTCGGACCAGAAGAGCCTTAAAATTAGGATTTAAATTCGTTACAGAAAGTTGGTGGTTTATTAGAATTTATACGAAGTGTCATTACTATTTGTGTTAATTTGAGATGAAACGTGTAAGGTTCCTTAACTTGATCAATATTCTAGTATAGTAATTATATTTAAAAGTTGATAACAATTGTTTTTCATGGTTCTTAGAAGCATGGAAACTAGAGTTGTGAAATAAAAAGGGATACGTCGTGTGTAAAAGTTATAATCAACTGTGCTAAAGCAAACATGTACTTGTGACTTGTAAATATAATAGTTAGAGGTGTGCTTGGTGAGCTTGTTCAAAGTATCATGTCGAGGTCCAAAATATTAGTGAGCAATCTCGGGAATTTTCGTAGGTTCCGGAAATATATAAATATTGTACGGTAAATATACGAAACATATATTTATAAAATATAAAAGTTTTAAATTTATTATTCGTGATATTAATAGACTATCAAGGTTCGTGTGTAAGCATCGTTCCTAGGCAAATGGTCAATCATAAATGTCGTAGTGATTCACATAATATGTAATGTATAATAATAAAAAAAAAAAAATTGTTCCCCGTAAAAATGGTATTTAATTTACGTAATATCCTTTTATTCAAATATTGATATTTACTAATCGTATGGGAAAATTATGGGAGGATACAAATTCTAACACACCTTGGACAATAAAGTGTCCCACCTTATTCTTTTTTGATGACTTATGACCCGTTTAGTGTTCCACCTTACCAATATCCATATACACCGTATCCATTGCAACATGTGCCTTACCTATCATCATCTAATGCATTTCAAGGAAGTGAAGGCTACAATGCTAATCATGAGGGATTCATGGGTTATTATTCTTCAGATGTGGGGCCAAGTGGTTATGAAGCAGGAACATCGTTAGCAGCTATTGGCATGGGAGCTTTGGTAGATTATGGAGGTGATGATGACAAGTATGAGAACATGGATGACGAATGATTTTGATGATCATTTCAGGTTCTATTATGATGTATAATGGATAATTATTCTATCTTCTCACTCGTACTTTATTTCTGAACAATTTTTATTTTTATTATGTCATGTAGGATATTTATAATGTTTTCTAGGTACTACTATACTACTATTTAATTAGGATTATTAAGTATCAAGGTTATTTTTTTTTAATTTTTTTTGTTTTGTATAATTGTTTTGTTTTACAGGTTTTAAGAACCATGGAATTATTGATGGATCATATGGTTGGTACATTTTGGAGTTGGAAGTGATCAACTCATGCGTTAAAAACAAAATATGAATCATGCATGATTCCTCAGTGATATCATTTACTATTTTATTTTTCCTATTTTCTTTGCTTTGAAGTTAATTTTTCACATTGAGGACAATGCAAAACTTAAGTGTGTGTGTGTGTGTGGGTGGGGGGGGGGGGGGGAGTAAATAGTGAAAATGGTTTTATTTTAAAATTTTTGTGATTATTTTGGATTTTGTTTGTTTTAAGGAAATTAGTTGTTTTTACACCTAAAAAGTCTTATTTAATTAAAATAACTTGTGTTGGATAAAACCTCGACAACAAACCCGAAGATCGAAACGTGGAAGCTAGAACCTTGAGGACAGTCGACAGTTGCAACACCAAGAAGAACAAGACACTACACACGCAAGGATTTTGATAGTATGCACACGTAAAGTACCCTCGAACACCCCTTTATTATAACCAATAAAGCTTACAATTCGAGCAAGAAGAATGTTAAGAACTAGCATCCCCCCTCACCTCTATTTATAGAGATGAGGTGGTAAAGAAACCATGTTTGAGTCGGTTAAGGAATCACCCCAACCGACCTTCCATGAACTAACCGACCATATGGCCTTTACTTGCCTTCTAAGGCAAGTAACTAAGTCCTAGTTTAAGTCTAGTCCTAATCTCAATTACAATGTACATTTAAGTCCCTAAAGTACGTTTAAGTTTACTACTAATATCCTAACAATTTCCACCTTAGGAGTAACACTTAAACCTAACCGATACTCATCATCTTTTCCTTGTGCTGGAACCTCGGACCGTGGACCTCCTTGTCGACCAAGCATTGTACTTCAGTAATTTTCCAAGATTAGCTTCCGTAGACTCCTTCACTTTCTTCTTTTCAGCAACATTACCCTCTGCACCCTCTTGACCAGGTACTCCGGTTACGGTAATGTCCGCCCCCACCTTTATACCAAAGTGTACCTTTTCCTGCTCCTTTACCAAGCAGTCCGTGTTTGTCTTTTCTTCAAGTTGTTTAACCTCCAACTTTCTTTGAGCCACTGCAGCATCATCGTTACTAACCTGAATAACCTCAGCTTTACGATTTCCTTGAGCTCCCTGCAGTTCCACCTCAAACCAAACACGTTCATCAATGTCACACCCCCGCCACAGTGGAAACGCGCGGGTGTAACTTCATGGATATCATCACAACACCTGGTGTCTACATAGAGAACAACTACATGCACCTAAATAGAGCAATGTACCAACACACAGTGTTGTAACAATGCCCCAAAATAAATAAACAACCAAAACAAAATCCAAAAGGTATCTTCAATAGATATGAAAGTATCAACCGGAAAACATAAATGTATCAAAACCAAATCCAAATAAAGTCATATCCCAAACATAAAGAAAGTCTCCATATGCAACTAAGTCTCGCGTAATTGCTGCCCTCAACTTTGGCCTTAGAATGCTCACTTGAAAATGATGCTTAAAACGTCAACATAATGTTGGTGAGATTCATAGGTTTAGACACACATACACTCATAAGGCAACCAGTTTACTTTGATCATAAAATATAGTTGGACAAATAAATTATAGTTATCATATAAGCTACATGTATTTGCAAGTCAATAATCACACACAAAGGCAACATCTGGACGGCCCGTGTCCTCCGATCCCAATAATCACTCACAATGACAACAACTGGACGGCTCGTGTCCTCCGATCCCAATAAACATCAATTAGGTCGCATGCGCGAGCAACAGGATAAGCATCCTCCTAATCGAATCACATATATATCCACACAAGCAAATAATCACACATAGCATACATATAATAACATTATAAGTCCAAGCTCTTTGAGACACACATAATCACAGTAACTCAAACATTTAAGACAAGCATCATTCCCATCCCAAGTTTAAAACAGAGTAAAAATATGGGACTAAGAACTCACCTCAAACCTTGCAGATTCGACAAAACAAATCACAATCTATAACACACAAAAATAATCCACATTACACAAGGTCAAGCTAAAAGCTACAACCCATGTAATACACATATGATGGATGTATAAGACTCATATGACCCACCATGGATACCCTACACACCATACTAACCATTACCATAACCTAACACTTTCTAAATCCCTTGCACTTTTAAAATCAGAAAACGCAGAATTTTTTGGGTACATTCGCCCACATGAAATCACGACAATTAAAGCTCAACAACTCACACTAAAAATTTACCATGGTCTCTCATAAGCATACAAGCTAATCCCAAAAGGCCATGGACCAATAACACACACAAGTACTCAAAAGAAAATCAAACTTGTCAACTATCCAAATTCGGATCTAAACACACACCAAAAAGTTTTAATTAGAATAAAATATTTCTACCAGTTCTTATCGCGAATCCTTTTCATGGTAGTCTAAGATAACCTAAAACTTAATTATTCCAAAAGGGCTAATCCAAATACCACTTTTACACTCACAATTCACTATCAAACTTTTACCCAAATTCTGTCCCGGTTTAACAGCTTTGACACATTATCAAAGAAAAATCAAAAGACTAACTTTCCGACGTTGAAATCAATCGTGGCCGGACTTTTTGGAAAGCTCTTTCATTAGACTTCAATGTAGACAAAAAAATTCGTGACTTAACTCCCCACAATCTGTTAACTACACTCACATCTTTACAGCCATAGTTTTCTGTCCAAACCCTAACACATAATCTAACGTGTTTTACCCTCAATTCCCTTAACCAATTACCATACTATCATCAATTAATGATCCTAACATGTTTTACTTCATTAATTTACAGAAGTATATAAACCCTATATTCCATCATAATCAATATTACATGAATCATAACAATAATTAATTAATTACATGAAAACTAGTATTAAAAATATACCTTGATCTTAGTTTTAGCTTCAAAATCAAAAGCCTAAAATTTTCTCTTGTTTCCCCCTCCTTGGTCGACCGTACATTCGAGAAAAAGGGGTATTTATTTATAATTATTTTGGATAACCCTTAAGGCTTAGAGTTGTATTTGGTATCAAATTTGGTTTCCTTTTCCCCACTAATCCATATATTCGGCCGCCCCTTTTAATTATATTTATTTTTTTTAAATTTATTTATTACACTCAAAACCTCATACTTTTCATATTTTATGTATTCCCATATTGAAACCTAACGCCTTTCGCGATAAACCTTAATTTTACGACAAACCGAAAAATATCCATTTTCAAAATAAAGTTTCCAAAAATAGAATTTCACACACTCTATAAACATTTCTCACAAAAACAAACTTCCCGTAACTTACTAACGCTCAAATACTTGAACGAAGACTTGTTACGCAAAACCACAAAACACCAAATATACATAAGTCATTTCTTCACCACAAAGGCGATAAAAATGAACTTTCCCAAAATCAACATTTCCCAAAATCAAAATGACAACCACTAACGCAAAGGGATTTAGTTCTAATCTCAAGTACTAATCACACAATATCACACAATAACACACATATACCCATATATCTACCCAAACCACGCCAAACAAAGTTAGATAACTCAAGGCTATAAGTCTAACTAACCTGCTAAAACCACGATTGTTACAATCAACCTGTACTCCATGGACTCCTATTTTAACACTAGGACCAAGTTGTTTGAACCCAACTTGTTTATGACCAAGTTGTTTGAGCTTAACTTGGTTATGACCAAGTTGCTTGAATCCAACTTGTTTTGAACCTCCATGCTTTTGTACACCAAAATTCGTCACTTTTGCTTCAAGAGTATACACACAGTTCTCTTTCCTGATCCCAGTCATCAAAACTCGACAACCTTTGATCACCTTGACTCTACCCATCTGCATCTTCACAGTATAACCCTCTTTTTCAAGAGTACCAAATGAAATCAAGCTTTTTCTTAACCCTGGAACATACCTGACATCTTCCAGAATAAAGCTTGAACCATCATGCAACTGCATCTTCACTTTTCCTGTCCCTTTGATAGTGCATGTCCTGTTATCACCTAACTGAATCGAACCACCATCAACATCCTTGAAGTCATACAAGAAATCCCTCCTAGGAGTCATATGATAAGACCCACCTGAATCCATTACCAATTTAGTCATCTCATCATTCCCGACTACCATCAAGGTTTCTCCAAAGTAGGCGTTACCCTCGTCACTAGAAGAATCAGAATCCTGATCATGCTTACCCTTCTTGACAAACCCACTTGACTTCTTCTTTGGACATTCTCTCTTCAGATGACCCTCTGAATGACATATGAAGCACTTGAGTTACCAGTTCCACCCTTTGACTAAAACCGCGAACTTCTACCATAATGAGCTTTCCTTGAATGATCTGACCCTCTCCTTACATATAACCCGTCACCAGTATCTTCCTTTGTGCCTTTGGTTCATTTCTTCAACTCTCTTGAATTCAGAGTCGCCAGAACATCCTCCATTGTCAAGGATTCCCTCCCATACAACAATGTCTTCACAAAGTTTTCATAAGACGATGGCAACGACATAAGTAACATAAGAGCCTGATCCTCATCCTCAATCTCGATATCAATATTCGCCAAATCAAGCATCAACTTATTAAACTCATCTATATGATCACCCAGTTTCGTAACTGGACTCATATAGTACGTGTACAGCTTCTTCTTCAGATACAGTCTGTTTTCTAAGGACTTAGTCATATATAGACTAGTTAACTTCGTCCAAACTCCTGTAGCAGATGTTTCCTTGGTAACTTCCCGTAAAACCCGGTCTCCCAAGCATAAAATCAAGGTACTGTATGCCTTCTTCATCAAAGCAACCTTTTCACCTGCTTTCATGTCCGCGGGTAATGTCTCTAATGCAGCATCACATCCCAGCTGTACCATTAAAGCACGCACCTTTATTTGCCATAACCCGAAGTCATTCTTCCCATCGAAATTTTTGATGTAAAACCTAGTTATCGAACTAGCCATTCTTCTTTAACCTTGCTAAAAACCTTGTCAAGTTGTTTCTTAACCAACTTTACCGACAAGCCTCACAAGCCGTGTGCAATATTCCCCTTGCTGCTATAAACCCTTCTTGCAAATCAAATTAATTAGAGTAACCCTAAACCCTCGATTTCGAACAAGCAAACCCGATCATAAACTTGAAACCCAAGCAAACCACGATCAAAACTTGAACCGCAAGAAAACCCGCAACAAGAAAAACCTTCAAATTTAATCGAATTTTAATATATCCAAAATTGCGATTAACTGAAGTGGTTTTAAACTGAAACCATAAAACAAAAAACCTTGTTGGAAACTTTTTAATAATACGAATTAATAAAAACCAGTAACCAACAAATCTTGCCACCAACTTTGTAGTATCAATTAAGTTTATTAAATATCACGTGGGGAAAAATAATCCAACAAATCAGTGGTCACCCTTTATTTTTACTTTACTTTATAATGTGATATTTAATATTATACTCGTCTTCTTCCTCTCGACAAAACCTGCAACTTCAAGAAAAGAACGATACCGAAACCGTAATCGATCTTTTCTTCTTCGACGCCTAATCCAGTAACAATCTTCAGAGACACAAAGAACCTTGCTCTTGATACCACTTGATGCGTGGGAATTACACCAGGCTTTACCTCTCGAGGGATCTCGAGAAGCTTACAACCGCCACCAGGCAGTGTACCTGATCGATGTAGTATAGTATAATGACAAGTACCGGGGGATTGATCGTTCAACTTAGGAATAGTGTCGCTAGGATTAGAAAACCTAAAGACTAGGTCTAGAGATGAGGGATGATTCTTTTTGTATTTTTATAATTTTATAAAAGCAATTAAAAATCTCGGTTTTGAAGGAGTTGGGCGGAATTAGTTGCTAGTCAACTAACCCAATAACTAAAGATGCAATCAAAATAAAATACAAAAAATGAAAAAAAAAAAAAAACTAAATTAAGATAGTGGTGTGAGCAATATATGGAAGAATTGTGTTTACTTAGATTTCACTACTCCCTAGATATCTTTTACAGGTTAATTACTTGTTACAGTTGCATGGATGACGGATTGTATTCCTTAATACCATTCATGGGGTGGCGTACTTACTTCCCCAATCCTATAAGCTCCTACTTCACTCCTATGTCGAGCCAGCTAAGAAGCTCCTAACATGGGATCACTAGAATTCGCTCATGCATTAAATACAATCATAAAAACCTAGTACACATCGGTTTATGTTTCTTAAGACGTTCAAGCAAGTTACACAATGGAGATCTGCCAGTTTTCTTAAGCCTAACATTGAAATCATTCATCCAATACAACTATAAACAAGCAATCAACCTATAATTAACATCTAGGTTTCATTACATCTAAGCAAACACATGAGAGATCTAGCCTAGCATGTTCAAATCAAGACAAGCATAAGATATATTCAAACAACACATAGACATATTGAATGAATTGAAAGAGGACTTATCTTAATTGAACATGAAAGGTTTCAAGGGGTGAAAACCCTTGAAATTACTGTTACAAACGACCTAGGGTTTATTAGGTTCGACCCTAGTATTCTCCACACAAGTTCCTCCCTTAATGAATGAAAAATAGAAAAGTATATATAGATTTTGTGAGGTGACGGCGTCAAGAGTAAATGTCTGACGCCGTCATCTCACCGCCAATAAACTCCTCGGACTGCCTAGATCTAGGTTTGACGCCGTCACGTGTAGTCCAACTTCAGGCTGTCACCAAAATAACTCTTGACGCCCTTCTCTTGACGTCTTCAGGTTTTCACTGGGTCGTCATGGATTTTACTCCTGACGCCGTCACAATTTCCTTCTTGACGCCGTCAGGTACTGTTCTTAGCATGGAAAATTAAGTCTTTGCCGTTTTCTTCACTTTTATGCTCCAAAAACGTCCAAAATGCTTTCTTTTCCAGAATTCACTTCCAAAGTACCTAAAATCACAAAAGGAACGATTTAGGGCAAATTTGATCAAATAAATTCAATTCCGGGCTTAAATGACCCCCTAAAAACGGTTTATTTTTCGCCTCATCATATACCCTTACACTTGAGATTTGCTTGTCCTCAAGCAAATGCGTTTTTATTCTAATCAAAATACAAGTTAGGGGTCACTTAACACTAATATAAAAGTAATTACAACAAATAATCATTCCACTAAAGACCAAAGACAAGCACGGAGGTCATACACTAGCACCTCACAAATAGTGTTTAGATACTCACATCTCTCGGGTGTAATAAAGTAATATCACAATATGGAAATGGAAAACATCTCTCAATACCTGTCATAGCAAAATAGATTACCATAGGCTTGGGAAAGGATCAAACCTCCACCACATGGCGTAAGCACCTAGGATAAACTATCAAAGAGGTCTTTTTAAAGGGTTGTAACGTTAGGTGTAGGGGTATGGAATACACGGTTTTGTTGGATATAGGCAGTCTTTACTGGTGGCGAGTTAATAATCTTGGTTAATTACATGTTCAATGTGGCGTTGCTAAGCCAAGAATAGACTCGACTTAAGCTAATAAATCAAAAATAACAAAAACATAAAATAAACATAGAATGAAACGGGATGGTAGTTCGTATGTTTTTTTCTCTTTTCTTTTCTATTTTTTTTTTTATTTATTTTTCTTGGTTTTATCGATTTTTTTTTTCTTTTTTTTTTTTTTTTTTTTTTTTTTTTCTTTTTTTTTTTTTTTTTTGCATACACTCTTACCCTACCATCCAAAATAAGACATCATAGGGAATGAACATTCCCCTTACACTTGAATTTTTACATACTTAACAATAAACTATTCTAATGACTCGAATTCAGATAATCAAAACACTTGTAGTACTTTTAAGATTAACGTATATATGGGGGTAATAATATGATGTTCTTCCCCATTACTCCATAAATAAGTACTTTACCCATGAGTCCTAATCGTCCCAAAACAATACGTACAAGGATATGACTCGACTTAGCAACCATGTAATCAATTAGATAATTAACTAAGGGTTTAACAAATAACAATAATGCACTAAAGATGAGTGCATACACGGAAGGCTAAGGCGATTTGGTTGTACATTTAAGTGGGTTGTAACAAATTCTTCCTTTAAATAATATGCTTAAAGTTAGAAATGAAAAGATAGGTTCGGAGGGGTGTACTAGGGGTTTCGTGTACTAAAAATGAGTACAACGCTAAGGTGTGGGAAAAATTAATTGACTTAATTAGCCAAGTAATATGACTTTAATGGTCAAGTAATTATGATGCGGGTTTAACACAAGGGTGATCCTAATGCCTCTTATCATGTAGTAAATCCTACTACACGAATGTAGTCTCACTAGCGGTCTCGGGATGCATCACTAACACAAGTTCCAGAATCTAAATGCTACCGGTACACTCATAAGCACTAATAGTAAATGCTTTTTCTATCAAATCTAAAGGCGAACCTCACATATTTGGGTGGAAAATTTTTCTGAATGATACGGTTTTATGCTAGTCATACAATCTCCTATCCATGAGACGCTTGCTATGGCTAAAGTTTCACTCCTAAATGTTGTGAAAATTTTTAAATTTGGCGCTAAAATTACACTAACAAGTATTTCTCATAGTTTTATTACATATCTACTATCAAACAAACAAACTCAAGCGAAAGTTTATCTGTAAGGTATCATCATTTTACCCTCCCCTTACACTTAAGATGAACATTGTCCCCAATGTTCAAGTAAAGAATGTAAAACTGAAATAAGTAAAAAGAATGAAATCAAATACTCCCCTGATTCGCTCGGTATGGATAATAAGGTGGCCAGGTTAGATCTTCCTCCAAGAAAATGAACAATCAAAGCTTCCCTTCCAGAATATAAATCATCTTCTTGTCATACATAACCTGTAAAACCTGAGAAAACAGACAAGGCAACCTCGCGTAAAATAGGCGGCAATCTATATATGCTAAAAAATCCAAGAAAACAAAGTAAGATATAATGCTTGTGGAATGATGTTTTGCAGATTTCCTGGAGATTATAAAACTAAAGATTCAACAAAAACTTTAAGACTCCGTTAGAAAAACAAAACCGGTAAAATTTCCAGAATTTTACACGTGACGCCGTCAAGAGTAAACTCATGACGCCGTCAGAAGTGACCTGCAGAAATTCTGATGTTAAGTTTCCGGAAAATTTCTGGAAAAACTTCGTCCTACTTCCTGGAAAATCCTGTAAAACATCATTATGACTCGATACAAGCATTTGACTCTAACAAAAATATGTTCACTTAATATTGTGGAGAATCATGATCGAGTATGTTTCTTAAAAACATATTTGGGGTTTCCCTTTACACTTATCTTTTGCGAAATACCTTTGGATGAAGTTAAGACTAAGCCAAACAACAAAATAAAGTATTTTCACCATTTTAGTTTGAAACATGATCTACCAACAATAAAAACAAAGCATGCATACGGAAACAAATAACAATCAAACAAAAATAAAAATCACACAAAACATGGGTTGCCTCCCAAGAAGCGCTTTTCTTTATTTACGAGTCTTGTAGCTAGACTCAAGGTCATAGGTTACTACGTGACCTCATTGTTGGTTTCACTCTCTAGGTCATCTCCTATACCAGTTTTGTATTCCGGACCTAGTTGCAAGCATTCTTTGTAGAAACCAAGCATCCTATTCATCACATACTCTACTCCTCTACGTCTATCCTCATCATTCCTATAGTAAGCCACTTGTTTGTGTTCTTTTTCTATGTTTGACAAGAGGCGGTACTGCTCAATCTTATAGGGCATTTGGTAGGCAATCTCATCATTCTCTTCCTTGAACCTAACTATTCCTAAAGTTGGATCATAACTCATCTTAGTGGCCTCAACGAATGGTTTTCCGAACACTACTTGAGTTAGGCAAGCATCTATCACTGGACGAGTATCCTCTACTATCATAAAATCGATCTCATAAGTGAAATTTCCGACAATCACATGCAATCCCTTCACTCTTCCTACAAAATTACTTATCAAGTTCTTATTGGGCATCATCCTATAACCAAGTTGCTTCTTCATTACCCAATTATAATAAGTCCTAGTCATGATGTTTATAGGAGATCTAGGATCGATATAAGCTTTCCATATATGCATATGCCAAATGTTGCATGGTATGTTGATGTTAGAGGGGTCTCCCATTTTGATAAGGGGTGTGCCAAGGATATATGGTGTCTCGGGGCCATCGAATAAATCCTTATGATATTCCAGTTCTTCCTTGGTAGGTAACTTATCAAAGTACTCTTCTACAGTCTCTACTACCTCTAACTCTCCATCCTTATTAATCTCAACTTCCCTAATTTCATCCCTAGGCTTGGTTTCTATTTCAACTTCATCCTTGTCACTTTCTTCTATCTCCTTATCAATTGGCTTAACGGTGACAACATTGACAAAGTGGACGTGTTTGGATGACGAGGGGTCCTTAGTTTGGATTCCGCTATTGGCGTCCCTAGTGTCCTTCCTAGGTGTTGTTAACGCTTGGTTGTTGAGGGCTTTCAACAAGTTGTCAATCTTATTGGTCATCTCCGTTTGTTGTTGGTTGAATTCGGTTTCAAACCTAGCTATGCGAGCCTCTTGAGATGCCATAAACTTGGACATCAATCCTTCAAGATTGTTGGTACTACCATAGTTGTTAGAAGGATTTTTGTTGAAAGTACAGTTGGAGGGTGGACCGTTTGGTTGGTAACGATTAGGCGGATTGGAAGAATTGGTTTGGTTTTGTTTCCACCTAAGGTTTGGGTGATTTTTCCAAGAAGGGTTGTAGGAATCACCATACGGGTTTGGCTCGGGTTTGAAAGTGTACCACTTATCTCCCGCTTCGTCGGTACGCGAGGATGCGTAGTTCGCAAAAGCTGTTCCGGGGAGTTCCACACAATCACGAGTGTCATGGGGACCACTACATAATTCGCATGAAGAAGTGATTTTGTTCACTTGGCTTGAAGGTTTAGTAGCTTCGTAAGATTTCATGAGAAACTTGATTTGGTCCTCAAGTTCCATGATCCTACGGTCGGGAGTGCTAGAATTGTTTGAAGGCAAAGATATTGCCTTGACCGTTTTGTTCAAATCACGGGGATCATTCCAACATTCGTTGTCATAGAGAGCAAGATCTTCTATGAGTTCCCATGATTCTTCCGCACTTAGATCACGTAGCTTACCACCGGCCGATTGGTCAATGGTTCACCTCGTGGAGAGATCAATATGGGCATAGAATATTTGGACTTGGAGCCAAAGATCTATGCCATGATGAGGGAGTTTTTGGAGTAAGTCCTTGAAACGAGTCCATGCTTCATATAGAGTTTCACCTTGACGTTGTTGGAACATCAAGATATCATTTCTAAGCTTGGTAGTTCTCCCCGGTGGGAAAAATTGAGCAAAGAAACGAGTGGTGAGATCATCCCATGATGTGATGGATCCCGCGGGTAAACGTTCAAGCCATTGACTAGCTTGATCACGTAGAGAGAATTGGAATAGGCGTAATCGGGTTGACTCTCTAGTTGTAGCATCAAGGTCTATAGAGTCTACGATTTTAAGGAATTCCTTGAGATGTTGATTTGGATCTTCGGAACGAAGTCCATGGAATACACATCCGCTTTGCACCAACTGGATGGTGTCGGATCGCAAGGGAGACCCATTAGCTCCTTGGGTGAGCTCAATGGTGTTTCGATAGCCTTGGTGGCTAGGTCAAGAATACTCTCCTAGGGTTCGGGGCCTAAGAGGTCAGTTAACTAGTGGTGGGTTTTGTGGGTGGTCTTGTTGTGGTGGGTTGATGGGTTCAAAGATGTTACCATCTTCCATGATGTCGGATGGTAAAGAGTTACGAACACAAGCACGAAGAAATAAGATAGACTAAAGAAAACCTAAAAATAAAAATAAAATCTTACTAGAAAGGAATCTAGCAAGTAGACCTAATAAAAAGAAATCCTAACCTAGACAATAACTATTCCCCCGGCAGCGGCGCCAAAAACTTGATGCGTGGGAATTGCACCAAGCTTTACCACTCGAGGGATCTCAAAAAGCTTACAACCCCCACCAGGCAGTGTACCTGATCGATGTAGTATAGTATAATGACAAGTACCGGGGGATTGATCGTTCAACTTAGGAATAGTGTCACTAGGATTAAAAAACCTAAAGACTAGGTCTAGAGATGAGGGATATTCTTTTTGTATTTTTATAATTTTATAAAAGCAATTAAAAATCTTGGTTTTGAAGGAGTTGGGCGGAATTAGTTGCTAGTCAACTAACCCAATAACTAAAGATGCAATCAAAATAAAATACAAAAAATGAAAATAAACTAAATTAAGATAGTGGTGTGAGCAATATATGGAAGAATTGTGTTTACTTAGATTTCACTACTCCCTAGATATCTTTTACAGGTTAATTACTTGTTACCGTTGCATGGATGACGGATTGTATTCCTTAATACCATTCATGGGGTGGCGTACTTACTTCCCCAATCCTATAAGCTCCTACTTCACTCCTATGTCGAGCCGGCTAAGAAGCTCCTAACATGGGATCACTAGAATTCGCTCATGCATTAAATACAATCATAAAAACCTAGTACACATCGGTTCATGTTTTTTAAGACGTTCAAGCAAGTTACACAATGGAGATCTGCCAGTTTTCTTAAGCCTAACATTGAAATCATTCATCCATTACAACTATAAACAAGCAATCAACCTATAATTAACATCTAGGTTTCATTACATCTAAGCAAACACATGAGAGATCTAGCCTAGCATGTTAAAATCAAGACAAGCATAAGATATATTCAAACAAACATAGACATATTGAATGAATTGAAAGAGGACTTATCTTAATTGAACATGAAAGGTTTCAAGGTGTGAAAACCCTTGAAAATACTGTTACAAACGACCTAGGGTTTATTAGGTTCGACCCTAGTATTCTCCACACAAGTTCCTCCCTTAATGAATGAAAAATAGAAAAGTATATATAGATTTTGTGAGGTGACGGCGTCAAGAGTAAATGTCTGACGCCGTCATCTCGCCGCCAATAAACTCCTCGGACTGCCTAGATCTAGGTTTGATGCCGTCACGTGTAGTCCATCTTCAAGCCGTCACCAAAATAACTCTTGATGCCCTTCTCTTGACGCCTTCAGGTTTTCACTGGGTCGTCATGGATTTTACCCCTGACGCCGTCACAATTTCATTCTTGACGCCGTCAGGTACTGTTCTCAGCATGGAAAATTAAGTCTTTGCCGTTTTCTTCACTTTTATGTTCCAAAAACGTCCAAAATGCTTCCTTTTCCAGAATTCACTCCCAAAGTACCTAAAATCACAAAAGGAACGATTTAGAGCAATATTTGATCAAATAAATTCAATTCCGGGCTTAAATGACCCCCTAAAAACGGTTCATTTTTCGCCTCATCACCACTAGTTGGATAAAACCTCGACAACAAACCCGAAGATCGAAACGCGGAAGCTAGAACCTTGAGGAGAGTCGACAGTTGGAACACCAAGAAGAACAAGACACTGCACACGCAAGGATATTGATAGTATGCACACGTAAAGTACCCTCGAACACCCCTTTATTATAACCAATAAAGCTTACAATTCGAGCAAGAAGAATGTTAAGAACTAGCATCCCCCCTCACCTCTATTTATAGAGATGAGGGGGTAAAGAAACCATGTTTGAGTCGGTTAAAGAATCACCCCAACCGACCTTCCATGAACTAACCGACCATATGGCCTTTACTTGCCTCACAAGGCAAGTAACTAAGTCCTAGTTTAAGTCTAGTCCTAATCTCAATTACAATGTACATTTAAGTCCCTAAAGTACGTTTAAGTTTACTACTAATATCCTAACAACTTGGAATTTTTAATAGCATAAAAATGACAATTTGAAATTTTGAACGTATCTTGATTAAGTGAAGCAATCCATTCTTGAGATTGATAACATTACTTGTGCATTTATAGCATATTCTACTAAATAAGTGAGGATTTGAGCCTACCATTGGAAGCATGTATCTTTATGCTTAAATTCTATTTTCTTGTTATGAGTGTGCTGGTGATTGAATTGATTCTAGAACTTGTGTTTGTCATGCATTACGAATTCCAAAGTAAGGTCACATTCATGTGATATAGATAAATTTAAATGATAAGAGGCAACTTAGGATTTCAGCCAAATGGCCTTCCATTTTACATCTAAATATATATTAGCTAGCCACATCGGTTAGTTAGCCACCAATATGAACCCATTTGTTAGCGCTCATTTTTAGTGCTAGATACCCTTAGTGCACCCTTTGAGCCAATCTTTTCATTTGATTACACCGAGAAAATAAAAAAAATTTTACACTTTAAACCTTATCCTAAAATGTAGACCAAGAAGTGAAAAATGGACCAATTGTGAAATTTTCTCTATAATTAAACTATAAGACAATAGTTACATACAGTTTTTCCTCATCATACAAGACTAAACATACATAACTTGCTCGATCCACAAATTACAAGATCAATGTTTTCTGTTTTGTTACCAACATAAAACATCATGGACATAACTGTAGATATAACCAGCAGAGTTTCACACATTACAAAAGTAACATAACTCAGTAGGATTTGTCATCAGTCATGGATGTATAAGCATATCAACCACCTGGCTCATTGAGGGTCTTGCCTCCCTATCTTCCTCGGCACATCGTAGTGCAATTTTAACCAAATTTTCCATTGTGCTTCGATCATATTCACTGCTTATTGAAGGATCCACGATCTTATCAACCCAAAATTCAGTTAGGCTACCATCAAACTCATGAATCTTATCTCTCACCCAATTAATCAGCCCATGCTCAGTCTTACAAGTTTCATCGTCTGCTTGATGCATGTGTGCTGGACTCCTTCCTGTTATCATCTCCAACATGACTACCCCATAGCTAAATACGTCAACTTTTGAAGTGATTGGATAGTTAAGCACCCATTCAGGAGCCATGTAACCTCGTGTCCCTCGCATCTTGGAGAAGTTCCATTGGTTGCTGCCACATCTATCAAACAGTTTGGAAAGACCAAAGTCAGCAACCTTAGGAATGTAATTAGCGTCCAACAATATGTTATGGGGTTTTACATCACAATGTAGAATCCACTCCAAGCAGTGTTCATGTAAATAAGCAAGTCCTTTAGCAGTACCCATTGCAATATTAAACCTTGTTGCCCAATCTAGTTTACCAATTCCCAAGTTGTTAGCCAAAGATCCATTCTCCATATACTCATATACAATAAGCCTATGCTTCCCTTCTGCACAATAGCCCCACATCTCTATGAGGTTCATATGGTTCACCCTCCCAATCGTGCTTACCTCAGCTTGAAATTCAGCTTCCCCTTGGTTATTAGTGATCTTGAGCCTCTTTATTGCAGCAATCCTGTTGTCTGGTAGCCTGCCTTTAAACACAACACAAGCACCACCTCTCCCTATCTCTTCACTGAAATTATGAGATGCCTTTTTCAGCTCACTATATGTAAACTTTCTGAAACCTGTTGCAACTGGTTGAAAATTTTGCTCAGTTATAGATAAGCGTTTACTCGTACAGTACCAAAAACTTACAATGCAAATAATCTCAACAAACCCAACCAAGCATCCAAATACTAGCACAAGTCCAAGTTGCTTGTGATCATGTTTATCATCATAAGACCTTATTATCGGCGTCACCACTTGGCGTGGACAGCTAAAGCTTGATTGACTTGTGACTTTATCATTATAGGAAGGCACCAAACTCTTTGGTACTTTTATGAACACTGAAATGTCTACCCCCATTGGATACTCTACCCCCATTCTATACCCATTTTGCAAGGAACTCTTAGTGAAGCAAGAAAATCGTGACAGATCATCTCTCCAGACGTATTCGAACCCCATGCAAGTGCTATCCCGCAAGCAATCCTTCTTGCAAGAAGCAACAGTTCTATTTTTGAGCAGCTGAATATCGTAGCCATAGAATTCTGTATTATGTAGCTGTATGAAATCACAGTCATTTTGTGTGCATGGCTTGAATTCACGCTCACACCCATAACTCCAATCTTCGGAATTTACCATCTTATACCCATGTAAGCAACTGCATTTCCTAAAACTTTTTGGAGAATAAGTACAGAAACTGTTTGGTCCACAAGTACCATGGATCCTGCAAGAATGAGACACCGCTTGCCATTGAATTTCCCATTTCATTCCATTTTCATGCTGAACCAGACTGTATAGTCTTAGATTACCGTCTGTGTCAATCTTCATTATTCTTTGACGAACTGTCCCATAATCAGCCGATATTAATTTGAAACCGTCTGAAGAGTTGAACTGACCGTTAGAATCAAGGATTGCTATTTGTCTGTGATTATATTGATATCTTCCATTTCCGTATGATAGTAAGCTGGGATCAGGCCAGTATAACGAAGTTGTTTCTGAAACGTCATAAAGTAGTCGAAGAATACTATCATAATCGAAAAAGAACCTATAGAAACCTGAAGAGTAATTAGAAGGACTTCGTGAGGAAACAAGTTGTGTGTTTTTAGTGAAGAGTTGATTTGGAAGAAGTGTATCTGTTGGATGATCAAAGCTTTGCCAAATAGGTTGTCCTAATACATGGAGCACAAGGTTACCTGTAACATTAATCCGGAAATAGCTATATTACTATTCGCTTAAGCTTAAGTAAAGTAGCAAACTATAATTTATGTTACAAACTTTCTCATTTCAGCTAGTCATATCCTCTTTTCTTTTCAATGTATTCACACAAGTGATGCAAACACCCACACTTAATACTGGATGAATATTTAATACGGGCACAAGCAAATGATGCCAAACATACAAGCGATCGATCTAAGCACAATCAATCAATGATTCTCGACCATCTCCTGTGGTATTCTATAGTGATTTTACTAAATCTGGGATATGTGCTAATGAAAACATATAAATTGGCTCGTTACACTTTAATATGGAGATCTTAAATACAGTACATTATTTGAATATCATAAGCATTAAGCATATCTGCATCTAGTATTTTTCTTATATAAATCACATGAGCTTGCTAAGCCGTCTGGCTTAAGCATTAACTATATATATGTCGGAAATTCGTGTGGCATGTTGTAAACTTATGAATTCTGCTGTGTATATAAAAAAGAAGGGTTGTCATATTGTCATAATATTACCTGTGTTATTGAGTTGTAATTGCACTAAAGGAGAGGTTGACTTTGTATTAGTTGACCAAATAACTCTTCTATTCGCATCTACCAAAACAAGATTTCCATCTTCCTCTAAGGACAGCTTTGACTGTTTTCCATTTACGGGTTCATCTCGGTTAGCCATCCAAACAACAGTTCGACTCCCAGTTGTTGCTACTTGCTCCGAAAACCATACTGCAAAACCATAAGCATTCTCTCCCACTTCATGAAAACCGGCTGTGAAAAGCCCGTTTGGCGATATCAGAATGTCATTTTTGTTTTCAACGTTGAGAGATGACCCTCTACTTAACCCATAACAAGAAGTTGGTAACTGGGATAATATTGTAATGGTGACAACAAAAACATGAAACTCGACAGACATATTATACAGTATTTGCTAATATAAGGTGGAATGTGCAGAAGCAACAACTCCTATGATCTAAAACAAATAATGGTATATGGTAACTTCTATATAATTGAAGAATCTATGTGCAAATAATAAAAGCTTCAATGTGAATGCATGAATACTGATACAACACTTGAAGTCAATTCTCAACAACTACCGGTTCTTTTTTTTACAGTTTTTATTTTGAACTTTTACAAAGATAGTCAAAAGAGTGTTCTTTTCATTTGCTAAGCTGTTTCGTTTAATATAGTACGTACAATTACGCACATTGACAAGAGAACAATACTATAAAAAAATAAAATAATAATAATAATAATAAAATCCATCTGCTAAAGTTAACGACAGGATGACCGGTATGGTCACTAAAAGTGTAGTTGTATTTTGTAGTTTTGGCAAAAAATACCCGCGAAATAGAAAATAAAATCCCGCCAACACCTTTTGGCGACGACACCCGTTGTTAATTCAGTATTTTATTATTTAAATAATGATTAATAAATAATTTAATGAAATGTTTTCCACTTTCCACGTGTCCAAATTTAACGACGGCTGTGACTACATTAAAAAAAATTAAAAATTATTTATAATTTTTAAATTAATTTTAAAAAGTATATTAATTCATTTATTACTAAGGATCAAATGAGAAGAATTATTAAAATAAGAAAAATGAAAAATAAATATAACTACACATTAGAGATGCATCAATTTGAATTAGATGCATCTCTAATCTTTTAGATGCATCATAATATATTTTCTAGCTAAAAATTAGATGCATACACATATGTTAGATGCATTTCTTTAAGTTAGACGAATCTTATGTATTTTTCGTCCTCTGCGGGTCAAATTTGTTGCTAGTCCTACTTTGCATCGTTTTCACTTCAAAATCACTTTCGAAACTAATTGTGATGCATCTAAATGAATAAAGATGCATCTAATTCAAGTTGATTCATCTCAAATACGCAGTTATAGTTATTTCTCATTCTTCTTATTTTAAGGTTTCTTCTCACTGGATCCTTACCCTTTAGTTTATTCATAAAATTAATATTTTAATAAATTATTAAAATTATTTTCGTAGTTGAAATATATGTAAGTTGTAAAGTTAGTTAATTATGTATCGTTGATACTTTAGTAGGAATAACTTGCATTTCATTGACAGTGTCGAAAGCGCACATACGAATGTTAACTAGATGAATAATAACTTACCAAGCGAATAAATCCATAAGAATTATTAGCGAAGGCTCAAGACCACATTTCTCTGTTATATCCTTATTTTGATAAGATTATATGGATTAACTAGTTGAAGTGTGTTTAAGTTGAAAGGTAGTTAATTATGTATCGTCGATATACATGAAATGTTAAACGGATAAGTCGAGATGATATTGTTGGTTAATATGGGGTTTGCAAGTGTTTTCATATTAGGGTTAAGATAATCAATAGCACCAGATATTCACTTGAAATCGTGTTATCACTTTCCAATAGAAACTATTCGACCCTATGCCTGGGTTACACGAATATCTCTATGGGATAAGACCAAGCGATGTTCTTGTTTTAGGCACAAATCAAGAACAAAATCGAATTCAAGTGTTTAGGGTTTGTGTTGTAAATCGTATCCATGCAGAATGTTATGACCTCTATTTATAATAGAGAATACTCAAACCTTAGCCCATAGAATTATGTATAATTAACGGCCCATTAATTATATCATAATACTTTCCATAATAGTAGGAATCAGCGGTTAAAAACGAGCAGCAGAGTAAACTTATGCCAGTAGCAGAATCACACTAGCAGCAGGATCCCAACACTAGCAGCAGAATCCTAATACTAGCAGCAGGAACTACTAGCAGCAGAATCCTAACACTATCAGCAGAATCCACTACCAGCAGGATCTCTACATAACCACTATTAAGTCAGGGTATTCAGTGACCAAATGGGTGTACACTCCGCACCTCCAAACCCATTACCAGGTGTGAATTAATCCCTCAAGTGCACTAAATTTTCCAACAATTCTCCCCAAATTAAGTTCACTTCCTTTGCATGAAAAATTAAACACAAACAAAACATATGCGTAAATGAAAATATCTTAAAGATTGAATTCTCATCTTAGTACATTATACGTTCAAATATTCGAGAATCAGGGTGTTCTAAGAATTGAACCCTTCAACCCATTTGAATACCTGGAGATAAAATACACATACATTTTCGAACACTTAAATACTCCTGACACTATACAAGCCATGTGTCTATATCCAATTCATAAATGTTGTAAAAGCTAAAAATCCAAAGCTTCCTGAAGCGGCAAAACTTCAACATTTACATAGGTGGTTCCTATTTATTCATGCTCCTGCTTAGCACTTTTTCAAAGAAATTAACCATTGAGAAGTAAAGACTTCATCCTCCTTTTCCAGCAGGTTCTGAGCACAACCTTGGGATGTAATATAAAACATGTGCTCCAGTCCACTAAATGTTCAGCTTTCCACATTGAACTCAGCTCCTAATTTTCCTTAGAAGGGAGTTGGGTGTCTTAGCATTCAGTGACTATGTTGGACTTCAAACCCATCCCTTTAGTAGACTTCAAAACCAAGTCTCTAGCTAAATCCTTCGTCAAGTGATCAGCTAAGTTTTCTTGAGATCTAACAAACTCTATAGATACCACCCCATTCATGATAAGCTCACGAATCATGCTATGCCTGACACCTAAGTGTCTAGACTTCCCATTGTACATCTGGCTATAAGCCTTTGCTAATGTAGCAGCACTATCACAATGGATATAAATAGGTGCTATAGGTTTATGCCACAATGGAATCTTAAGAAGCAAGTTTTTCAACCATTCAGCTTCTTTGCCAGCAGCTGCTAAAGCCACAAATTCGAATTCTATGGTTGAACTGGTGATGCAAGTTTGTTTCTTGGATGCCCAAGAAATTGCACCTCCACCAAGTAGGAATACCCAGCCACTAGTAGACGAATTATCTTCAGTGTTACTGATCCAAGTTGCATCAGTGTATCCTTCTAATACTGAAGGATAACCAATATATGAGAGACTATAATCCATAGTTCTCTTCAAATACTTAAAGACCCTCTGAATTGCTTACCAATGATGAGCACTAGGATTACTAGTATACCTGCTCAGTTTACCCACTGCAAAAGCAATATCAGGTCTTGTACAAGTCATGACATACATCAAGCAGCCAATCACCCTATAATACTCAAGTTGAGATACAGCTTTATCAGTATTAGGCATTAGCTTCTCACTTGTATCCATAGGAGTACTCACTGGAGTACACTCAAAGTAGTTAAATTTCTTCAACACCTTCTCAATGTAATGAGATTGAGAGATAGAAATTTTATTACTTTCATGTTTAATCCTTATACCAAGGATAACATCAGCCTCCCCCATATCCTTCATGGAGAACTTTGATGACAAAAAATGTCTTAGTCAGGTCAACCTGATTTTGGTCAGTGCCAAAGATCAACATGTCATCAACATATAGACAAATGATGACTCCTTTACCTGATTCATCAAATTTGCTATATAAACATTTGTCAGCCTGGTTAAGTAAATAAACACTAGACAAAACCACTTCATCAAACTTTTGATGCCATTGCTTAGGTGCCTGTTTTAGTCCATAAAGAGACTTAATCAGTTTACATACCTTGTTTTCATTGCCAGGCATGATGAAGCCCTGAGGTTGGTTCATGTAAACCTCCTCATCTAAGTCACCATTCAAGAAAGCTGTCTTCACATCCATCTGATGAATAACCAGATTGTGAATTGATGCCAAAGCAATTAGCAATCTTATGGTACTGATACAAGCCACAGGGGCATAAGTATCAAAATAGTCTATTCCTGACTTTTGTTTAAAGCCCTGAATGACTAGTCTAGCCTTGAACTTTTCAACAATTCCATCTACCTTCATTTTCCTTTTGAAAATCCATTTGCAACCTAGAGGTTTGCAACCAGGTGGTAGATCAGTCAACACATAAGTGTTGTTGCCCATGATGGAGTCCATTTCATCATTAATTGCTTCTTTCCAGAAAGCAACATCCTGGGTGGGATCATCCTCAACAATGATGAAATAGGAGTATTGATCAGAGACCTCACTCCACTAGTACAAAAATGACCTATAGTCACACATGGTCGATTTGGAACAACCACACATTCAAATATTTGTGTGGCTGAAGGTAGGTAAATTGACAGAATTTACGAATTAGTCACACATGAGCATTTCGAATGTATGACCATAAGAACTCTATTGCCACACAATCGACCCTTATGTGACTAAACGTAACTGGTGATTTTGTTCCAGATCATTTAGTCACATATGAATTTGGAACGTGTGACAAATACAAGTAACCTTGATGCCATATATGGTCACACTAAACTTATAGTCACATTTACTTCTAATAGTATGACCAAATGCCATATACGGTCACACAAAACAGTTTGTCACACATTATTTAAGTGTAGCCAAAATCCAATACATATAGTCACACTAAGCAGTTTGTCACACATTATTTAAGTGTAGCCAAAACATGATTTGTGTGACTAAATGTTAACAAAGGCCACACAAAAACCAAATTCATGTGGCAAGTGGATGATCAATAGTCACACAAAATACACATTCTTTCACTTTAAATAGCATATGGTCACACTTATTAACACTTTTGGTCACTTGATGGTTAGTTGTATGTGACTAAATACAGTCCCAAAAACATGCTTTGTGTGACTAAATGTTAGTAAAGGCCACACAAAAACCAAATTCATGTGGCAATTGGATGATCAATAGTCACATAAAATACACATTCCTTCACTTTAAATAGCATATAGTCACACTTATTAACACTTTTGGTTACTTGATGGTTAGTTGTATGTGACTAAATTCACTCCCAAAAACATGCTTTGTGTGACTAAATGTTACCAAAGGCCACACAAGAACCAAATTCATGTGGCAAGTGGATGATCAATAGTCACACAAAATACACATTCTTTCACTTTAAACAGCATGTGGTCATACTTATTAACACTTTTGGTCACTTGATGGTTAGTTGTATGTGACTAAATACACTCCCAAAAACATGCTTTGTGTGACTAAATGTTACCAAAGGCCACAGAAAAACCAAATTCATGTGGCAATTGGATGATCAATAGTCACACAAAATACACATTCCTTCACTTTAAACAGCATATGGTCACACTTATTAACACTTTTGGTCACTTGATGGTTAGTTGTATGTGACTAAATACACTCCCAAAAACATGCTTTGTGTGACTAAATGTTTGTAAAGGCCACACAAAAACCAAATTAATATGGCAATTGGATGATCAGTAGTCACACAGAATACACATTCATTAACTTTAAACATCATATGGTCACACTTATTAACACTTTTGGTCATTTTATGGCTAGTTATATGAGAGTAAATACACTCCCAAAACCATGGTTTGTGTGACTAAATGTTACCAAAGGCCACACAAAAACCAAATTCGTGTGGCAATTGGATGATCAATAGTCATAAAAAATACACATTCCTTGACTTTAAACAGCATATATGGTCACAGTTACTAACAATTTTGGTCACTTTATGGTTAGTTGTATGTGACTAAATACCCAAAAGAAACATGCTTTAATTTGTGTGACTAAATGTTACAAAACGCCACATAAATATCAATTTCATGTTGCAATTGGATGAACAATAGTCACACAAAATACGCATAAATAACAGCTCAAACATTTTTTATTTGCTTAATTAAGGTAAATTTATTAAGAAAGTGAGCCATAAAGGCAATGTTACATGAAACAACAACCAAACAAAACTATACAGCCATAACATAACACAAACACCTAAATACATTGGACAATTCCCAAGCTCTTATTACATAACATGGTTCACTTGGATTTTCGTATAACAACACCTCCACAGTCGATTCGATAGTAGTCAGTTCGTGATTCGATACCCAAGTCACGTCGATCCACACGTGGCAATATGTTATCATTGTGCTAGTGAATGACGGTACTAAATTCCTCATCGACTTCATCATACTTATCTTTGTAATTCTTGGGAGGTGTCTTAAACACAATAGACAATTTTTTATCTAACAGGTCTTGCACATAAAACACTTGTCGTGCTTGTGAGGCTAATATGAACGGATCAACCTTGTGGCCTAAATTATTTAGGTCAACCAATGTATACCTAAGAATAGTATCGCGTTTCACACCACCTTTGCGATTAACCCAATCACATTTGAAAAGAGGAATTTGCTTGTAACGGTAATCTAGCTCCCATATCTCTTGCAAAACCCCATAATAAAACGCTTGCCTTGTGGTTGCAACTTCTTTAGATATGTGCATATCTAATGCCTCAACACTAACCCCACTATCCTGGTAAACTTTGCCTTCATGACATTTCGTACGAAAGGTATACCTATTGATGATATATGCATCGTATTTCACTACGCTGGCGCGTGGTCCATATGATACCCACCTTACAGTTTCTGATACACTTTCTTTGTCGATGTTCAACTCTCTCAACCTGAATTTCATTACAAGTTGGAAGGATTTAGTATGGCATCCTAATTGCATTCCCAAACACACATTCATTCTATGTCTGGTAGTGAAAACTAAACTATGTATGGCAGTGAAAAAAAAAGTCTATTATAAATATCATAAGATTAATTACCTCTTTGCGTAACCACTTAGCAAAAGATTTACTGTGTTCATTCTCCAGAAATGCCATTCATTTACCCAAGTTTTGTGTTTTCAAAACCTGCTTGTGTCGCCTGAAACAATGTGTTTGATTATTATATTTGATAGATCATTTTAAGTAAGGAAATAGACATGTGTTATTAAAACTTACTCGATATACGGTACAATTTCATCTGTATTCTGTATTATATACAAATGTGCTTTCTGAAAGAGTTCCGCAGAAACTTCACTTGATTTGCCGGCCGACAATGGCTTTCCGTCCTCATTTTCATCAATTTCATGTTTATCATGTGGGAGACCAATAGTTTCCATGGATTTATGATATTCGCTAAAAAAACTCTATTGTTTCTTCCGCAATAGTCTCCTCAGCAATTGTAATACACCGTAAAATCCCAGGTCATTTATTAATGCTAATTATCGACATTATTCTAAACTAAGCCATTTTTGCGGGCTAATTTAAAATTTTTATATAAGACACTGTTTGTTTGAGCACCCGAATGTTTTAATCACCGTCTGTTTAACACCCGATTATGTTTTGTCACCCGATATCACCCGAATGTCACTCTTGGATGTCACCCAACGAGGTTAACACCGGTAACTCCACTTGCGACCCGACACTTTGATTTGACACCGGTATATTAATATTAATTATATATAATGAAGTATATATATAATTATGACAAATTATTGTTACTATGTATATATATATATATATATATATATATATATATATATATATATATATATATATATATATATATATATATATACATGCACGTATGACGACACCGTTTATATTTTCACGATTTTCACGAACCGACACCGACACTGAAACAAAAGTTACGAAAAACACTAGTCACGATACCTCGTTAGTTTTTGGGCCGAATATCACCCCCTTAGCCCAAAGCTATTTTTTTTTTCCTTTTGCCCTACTGTTGGGCCGAACACAACCTCAAGCCCACCACACCATGTCTTTGTAATTGGACCGGATTTTTTTTGCACGAGCCCACTGGCTATTCTTTTTGTTCTTTCTTTTTGCTGCTACGCATGAAATACAAACGAGAACCATGGATGTTCCTTGCTTTCATATGCACACGTTTTTTTTCTCACTTTGCTTGTTCCCCTCAAGCTTGACAACCACATGCCATATCTTTTGACTTTGTTTCTTGCGACAAGGAGCCACCCATTGGAGCCGTCAAACCGTTGGACAAACGCAATAACCGCCTAGTAACCATAATCGACTAATACCCCATGGATCGAGTGTCTCATGTTCCCCAACATGTATACCACATGAGCCTAATCTTATTTGTTTAATACCCTACAAACCTAAACTACACATAAACTAATCCAAAGTAAACCTTGTTGCTCCCTTTCACCTCTACTCGACATGACAAGGACACAAGACTAGGACAAGATTGTCTACCTTCGATTGACAACTAAGGAAACATGTCTCACCATGCCAAACACACAACTACTTCAAACCACCCTATATAAACCACATTTAATGCAAGATTTCTCACACACTCAAAGTTTCACCAAGTTTACCAATCACAAAACTCCTTACTCTATTTCTTGGTTGCTATCGAACGGGTATTGTGCATACAAGCAAGGGTTGGGTAGAGAACGAGTTGGGTAACTAAGTTTTGGTACAAGATCACTTCACGAGGAGGGTATCACCTTGGTTTGTTCTCGTTGCACGTACACACGACCTCATCACCACCAATTCTTGGTGTTGTAAGTTATATTCTTCCCTTTTCATTCTATACATTGCTCTTATCATACATATCACATGCACACGATACACACACCATTTTTGCTTCATTGCTACACTTATGATATATATGTATATATCTCGACACCCTTGAGGAAAGGGCTCGTCATTTGTTATTTACACGTACAACTTATATGTTTTCTTCGACACTCTCAATCTTCGACTCAAGCTTAACCGAGTCAACCAAACATGCAAGACATATACGATTTTACATCACTAAAACTAGACCCAAATTAAACCTCGTCGAACCATATTTTTCCTTAACAACAAACTAAACACCCTTTTGGGCCTTAAAAGGGCTAACGAGCCCAAGGTTTATTTCATAATAAGATTTCGGTTTGAAAACTTAAGGAAAGTCGAAATGTATAAGACTTTAGAAAACTGAATTTGAACAAGTTTTTAAGTTGTAAAAGTCACTTTTTATTGTATCAAAAGTTTGGTTTTCGAAAACTTCAACAAGGACTATTTTTGCAAAACCTTGCGTTAAAGGACCAAAATTGCCAAATCTGTCAAAGTTTCGGATTGAGATAGAAACAGTTAACTTGTGATAAAATTTGAGGGTAGAAACTGTAATTACTCAAAAATCGAGGTATATTTGTGTAAAAGTATAACAAGGACTAAAAATGTAATTGTTTTAACAAAAGGGTAAAAGATGTAACTTTTCTTGAAGTTAAAGGTTGAATTGTGACAAAATATATTCTTATAATTAATTATTTCATATACTCTTTATATATATATATATATATATATATATATATATATATATATATATATATATATATATATATATATATATATATATATATCTTTAACTTTAATATATATATATAACTTTATTAAAAATATTTAATCACAAATATTTTTAACGATATTAATTTTCATAACGAGTTAATATATGTCAAACACTGATTCGTAACAACGATACAACTGACTACGTGTAGTCATTTTGGAATATTATTAGACACCTGAACAAATATCACCGTACACATGACGTATCACATGTCATTTACAACACGAATCTAAGACACCAATTACAATGTATTATTTAGGTCGCAAGTCGGAGGAATTTCATTGCTAGCCATAGCAAATCACCATCACATTTGAGCACCGTTGTGATTACGCACCTTTCAGGTGAGTTCATGGTCCCACATTTTTAATTGTTTTTAAACCCCGTGGGGAGATACATGCTATAAATCGAACACAAGTATTTTTCCGTATGCTGTTATCACCTGATATTGTCTAAGTTGACACCTGTGCTACAAGTCCCTCATATCACGAACCTTAATCACTTGCGAGTGAGCGCGAATATAGTTGATAGATCTATTGGAATGGCAGCCCGCCTCTGTCAAGGTGATCACTTGGCAGGAGGTGTGCTATATTCGAGGTATTATGGAAATTTGGTACATTTCCTGTCACCGAGGGCCACTTGTCATTTACATCCGCTGTGGTGTAGATGATTTTTATTATCTTTATGATATATCAAATCAATGTTAAGGCTTGCGTTTCGTGAGGCTTAGGAGCAATATTACACCCGATTTTAGTCAAGACCTGTCTATCTTGGCTTGTTTATTTCAAATGCTTGACTTGTGTTCACACTATTATTATTTAAACTACTATGGATTCACTCAACCTTTGTGTTGACTTTTTAAGCATGTTTATCTCAGGAAATTAGCAAGCATGGTGGCACGGAGCTGGCAAAGGGCACAAGTCCTCCCTTTTGAATTCAATAATTATATCATTCTTTACAAACTCATCACCTCTTTTGTGAAACAACTAACATTTTGGAAAAATGTTTGTAACTCTGAATATTTGAGTTTTCATGGAATGATATTGGCAATCTTTTGAAATGTTTTCTATGAGTATAAATGTGTACTAAACTGTAATGACCCCGATTAGACTTCCGCTGCTTAATCAAATTTCGGGGTGTTACAGATTGGCATCAGAGCCATGGTTATAGAGAACCAAATGATTTTTCAAAATATTGGACTATAAACTCACCAGATTTTTAAACAAACTATTTATCACCGAAGTGCCCTCCGTGCCAGCGCTTGCCAACGCTATGTTTTAAGGTTTGATTTTTAGTACCCATTACATTTAGCTCACTATGACACCATGATCACCGTGCATGTAGCATTATGTAGACTAAATGACTTATGTTACTACTATTTTTGGGATATTACAGTACCATGTCGCCCCCGGTTATTATTTTGTCCGACAGTGACGACGTCGTACCAGCATCATCCACTCACCCCACTATTGACTTATCCGACTATGACACCCATGACACCCGAGACACTCATGATTCTGACCATGACACCCAACCTGTATCACCTGCTATACCATCTCCTGTTCCATCTGGAGACCCCTCTGCTGATACTGAGCCCTTTGAGGAGGGTGAGGTTGCTCCCACACCCATTGATTCCTTTGCTATTCAGCCTCTCTTTCGTCCTGTTTGTGGACCCATGACACAGGGACAGTACCTTTATGACCAGTACCTGACATCTCAACAGTTTCTTGTGGCTGATGATCGTCCTACACCACCTGCTAGCCACCACTCCGGTTCAGATGCTGATGACGAGTCTTCTGACTCCGATACTTCTGACACTGCTGCTTCTGTTCCACCATCATCCCCGCCTGCACCGATTCGTCGGCGCAAGCGAGTGAGGATTCTTGAGCCCTATGAGCCTGAGCCTTTCGGCGAGTTGTTTCGATATCATGAGGGAGACTATACCTGCAAATGCACGGCTCGGAAACGAGTCTGCTTTTTGCCCGCTTCTACTGTTACACCACCTGTATCTACACCTGTACCTACACCTGTATCATCACCCATATCTATATTACCACCTATTTCTATGCCAGATTTGACACCTGTGGCATCACCAACACCCCCACCATCACCTGTATCACCCCCACCTGAGCCACATCCTTACATGCTACCTACTTACACCGCACCCCACACCTCTGAGGTTTTACCACCCATGCCACCACCTACAGTTTTCTACTCACAGACTACTACTGTACCGATACCATCACCTGCTACATCACCTGTACCATCACCTGCTCCCACCGAGACACCCACCTCACCTGGCATTCATAGATTGGTTGATGCTCGTCGATGGTCGTTTTTGTTAGACTACATACGTAGATGGAGATTGGCTGAGGGATCGCCTAGGGCTGCTGAGCTTGGAGATGGCTCTTCAGCGGTGTTACCGGTCACTGGGGAGTCGATACACCATACTATCCCTCTTTTGGCTGCTAGATTAGTTAGACATGAGGGTCGTCTTGATGATCTGTTGAGTGTTATTGAGGATATATCCTTGGAGAGGATAGAGTGTATGCAGGAGGAGGTCACGAACCTCGTGGTACATAGGACAGCTTTAGAGATGGTATTTGAGATGATGGGGACAGAGATCGAGGAGGCACAGGCTACCATCATTGAGTTTGGTCATCGACTAGATGTTCAGAGGCACGAGATTGATGATTTGAGAGCGATTACGGCCATTACATAGGAGATGATGGAGCATCAGGCACAGGAGTTAGCTGCATCTAGTTCTACCATCCACACACTTTCAGCTACTATTGAGGAGATTCAGGCCCATGAGAGATCCAGAGATATGGAGATGTTGGGGATGATCAGGATCATCAGAGAGCTAGAGAGGAGATCAGGAGGCGCACCTGGACCTTCATAGATCTATGACTTGTCATTACTTACAGAGACATCTTAACTTGCCGCCTGTGGCATTAATAATTGTTGTATCTTATTGTTTTGTAACAATGAATTCAAAAATTATTAAAACTTTATGTTGGTTACGATTGTAATGTATTGATATTGATTTATGATGTTCTAGTTGTCTGATCTTTCTTTTTATTATGCTCCCATATTGAGATTCATTATAATTTCCATGTGTGTTGTTACATGTCGTGATGTTTATTTATGAATGATATGGTTTATGTTGATGTATGTATTTATGGTGTGGTTGTGATATGTACTTTGTGATGATCTCGACTATTATGAGTTGGTTACACTATTTTCTCTTGTTATTGATGTTTGGATTTGTACTTATGTACTTGCGATTTTATAGAGTTATGGCCCCAAGGAAAACCGCTACTGCTACCTCGTCACCCGCTATGACCCAGGCTGCTATCAGAAAGTTGGTTGCCGACAGTGTTGCTGCAGCTTTAGAAGAGCAAGCTGCTGCAATGGCATGAACTAGTAGCAATAACCGAGCCACTGCTGAGAGCGAGTATGCTGCGACTCGGAAGTGTACCTATAAGGACTTCATAGCTTGTAAACCATCTCACTTCAAAGGAACTGAAGGAGTAACAGAGCTTGCTCGATGGTTTGAGCGAACTGAGACCGTGTTTGTGAGGAGCGGTTGTGCCGTGGAAAGCCGAGTCTCGTTTGCTACTGGAACATTGTTGGAAGACACGTTGTCTTGGTGGAATGCAACTGCTCAGAAGATAGGTGTGGAGGAGGCCTATCAGATTACCTGGGCTGATTTTAAGGAAAAGATGTTGAAGAAGTTCTGCCCTAGAGGCGAGATCAAGAAGTTAGAAGATGAGTTTCACACGTTGGTTGTGAAAGGGAATGATCTCAGGACTTATGATAGGAGATTTCAGGAGCTTTCCACACTTTGCCCTTCGAAGGTTCCCGATTTGGAAAAGCTGTTGGAGAGATACATTGAGGGATTACCCAGGAGTATTGAGGGAAACGTCACCTCGTCTAAGCCTCAATCTTTGGATGAAGCAATGTCCATTGCCCAAAGACTGCTAGACCGGGAGATTAAGCGTAACTCTGCTCAAGGGAACAACGATCACAAAAGGAAGTTTGATGATCGAAAGACAAGCAACAACAACAGTCACAACAGTAACAACAACAATAGCAATAACAACAACTGAAACCCCAACCGTAACTATCTCCATGACAGAAACACCCACCACAACCAGCAGAACCGACGACAGGAAGCTGTCAGAGCTTATGTCGCTGCACCAGTTAAAGATGCTAGGTATGCTGGACCTCTTCCATTCTGTGACAAGTGCAAGATGCATCACAATGGACCCTGCTATGCTAAGTGCGGGAAGTGTTCAAGGGTTGGACATAAGACACAAGATTGCAAGGCGACAGGAGCTAACTTGCAACCCGTGGCTGTAGTATGCCATGCTTGTGGAGAGAAAGGACACTACAGGCGTCAGTGCCCTAACAAGGATAACAATGCACGTGGGAGAGCATACGTGCTGGGAGATGGAAATGTCCAGCAGGATCCGAATGTAGTCACGGGTACGTTCTTTCTAAACAACCGCCTCGTGAAAGTTTTATTTGATTCCGGAGCCGATCAAAGTTTTGTATCTGTTTCTCTTGCACCCCTGCTTAATATTACACCCACCCAACTAGACACAACATATGAGATTGAACTAGCCGATGGAAAGCTAGTAAGCACTAACACTATACTCCGAGGTTGCACCCTACGACTGTTAGACACCCCATTTGTCATTGACCTTATGCCTATTAGACTTGGTAGTTTCGACGTCGTTATAGGAATGGATTGGTTATCCGAGAACCGCGCTAAGATCATTTGTGACGAAAAGGTCGTTCACATCCCACTGAATAACGAAACCCTGATTGTTCACGGAGAGCGAAGTAAGACACGTTTGAGCGTCATTTCTTGCGTCAAGGTTGTGAAGTACATCGAACGAGGATGTCAAGTTTTCTTAGCTCAAGTCACCGAGAAAAAGTCAGAAGAGAAGCGACTCGAGGATGTGCCAGTAGTCAGGAACTTTCCAGAAATTTTCCCTGAGGACTTGCCTGGCCTTCCGCCGACTCGTCAAGTGGAATTTCAAATTGACTTGATGCCAGGAGCCGCACCCGTAGCACGAGCACCCTATAGGCTTGCACCGGCAGAAATGAAGGAGTTATCTGGACAATTGGAGGAATTGTCGGATAAAGGATTTATCCGCCCTAGTTCATCACCGTGGGGAGCCCCGGTGTTGTTTGTAAAGAAGAAGGATGGAACCTTCAGAATGTGTATCGATTATCGTGAGTTGAACAAGCTGACGGTTAAGAATCGATATCCGTTGCCAAGGATTGACGATTTGTTTGATCAACTACAAGGATCGAGTGTCTACTCGAAGATTGATTTGAGATCGGGTTATCACCAACTGAGAGTTAGGGAAGAAGACATCCTAAGACGGCTTTCAGGACAAGATACGGTCACTATGAATTCCAAGTAATGCCATTCGGTCTAACAAATGCACCCGCTGTATTTATGGACTTATTGAACCGAGTGTGCAAACCCTATTTGGATAAGTTTGTGATTGTATTCATCGATGATATCCTTATTTATTCACGTAGTAAGGAAGAGCACGCAGAACACTTGAAGGCTATACTAACACTGCTCAGAGAAGAGAAATTATACGCCAAATTTTCCAAGTGTGATTTTTGGATTGAGAAAGTACAATTTCTTGGGCATGTTATCGACAGTAAGGGTATTCATGTTGATCCCGCCAAGATCGAAGCTGTTAAAAATTGGGCGTCACCTACGAGTCCTACCGAGATACGCCAATTTTTAGGTCTTGCCAGATATTATCGAAGGTTTATTGAAGGTTTTTCAAGGATTGCTAAACCTTTGACTGAGTTAACGCAGAAGAAGAAGAAGTTTGAATGGGGAGAGGAACAAGAATCGGCATTTCAGTTTTTGAAGCAGAAGCTTTGTGAAGCACCGATATTAGCACTACCCGAAGGAAGTGAGGACTTCGTGGTATATTGTGATGCATCAATCCAAGGTTTGGGTGTCGTATTAATGCAAAGGCTTAAAGTAATCGCTTACGCTTCTAGACATCTTAAACCCCACGAGGAGAACTACACCACTCATGATCTAGAATTAGGAGCGGTAGTATTCACTCTGAAGATCTGGAGACACTACCTATATGGAACCAAGTGTACGGTCTTCACCGATCACAAGAGTCTTCAGCACATTTTGGATCAAAAGGAGTTGAACATGAGGCAACGTCGATGGCTAGAGTTGCTAAGTGACTATGATTGTGAGATCCGTTATCACCCGGGGAAGGCAAACGTTGTAGCAGATGCCTTGAGTCGAAAGGAACGACTTAGACCCCTCAGAGTTAGGTCATTGGGTATGACAATTAAATCACCACTGCCGTCTCAAATTCTTGAAGTTCAAGCTGAGGCCCTTAAGGAAGAGAATAGACCGCACGAGAAGATTTACGGTATGCCAGAAAGCACGAATGGATTTGTCAAGAAACCAGATAGAAGGCTGTGTTTCAAGGACAGAAGTTGGATTCCATTGTATGGAGGAATACGAGACCTCATCATGCATGAGTCTCATAAGTCTAAATATTCCATTCATCCGGGTTCGGACAAGATGTATCAAGATCTAAAGAAGTTGTATTGGTGGCCCAACATGAAAGCGGACATTGCAGAGTATGTCGGTAAGTGTTTGACCTGCTCGAGAGTAAAGGCTGAACATCAAAAACCATCCGATCTTTTGATTCAACCCGAGCTACCAATGTGGAAATGGGAAAGGATCACAATGGATTTCATAACGAAATTACCCAAGACATCGAGTGGGTTGGATACAATTTGGGTTATTGTTGATCGTCTCACGAAGTCAGCACACTTCTTGCCAATCAAAGAGACTGATGATATGGACGTTCTTGCACGTTTGTACCTTAAGGAGATAGTTTCCCGGCATGGAGTTCCTATTTCTATTATCTCCGACCGAGACAGCCGTTTCACGTCTAACTTTTGGCGATCTTTACAGAAAGCCTTGGGAACTAAGTTAGATATGAGTACAGCTTACCATCCACAGACTGATGGTCAAAGTGAAAGGACTATACAAACCCTGGAAGACATGCTTAGGGCATGTGTGATTGATTTTGGAAAAGGCTGGCATAAACACCTACCGTTAGCAGAGTTTTCATATAACAACAGTTATCACGCTAGCATTAAGGCTGCACCATTTGAAGCACTTTATGGAAGAAAGTGTAGATCACCAGTTTGTTGGGCTGAGATTGGAGATGTACAACTCTCAGGTCCCGAGTTGATTCTTGAAACCACTGAGAAAATAGTAAAGATTAAGCAACGATTACAAGCCGCCAGGGATCGGCAAAAGAGTTATGCCGATGTGCGAAGGAAACCAATAGAGTTTCAAGTTGGAGACAAGGTCATGCTTAAGGTATCACCTTGGAAAGGGATGATTAGGTTTGGAAAACGTGGAAAGCTAAACCCAAGATACATTGGACCCTTCGAAATCATTGAAAGGATCGGTCCCGTGGCATACAAACTTGAGCTACCTGAGGAACTCAGTAGAGTACACAACACCTTCCACGTATCAAATTTGAAAAAGTGTTTATCGGATGAAACACTTGTGATTCCGTTGAAAGAGATCAGAATCGATGATAAGTTGAACTTTATTGAGGAACCCGTTGAGATTATGGATATGGAGGTCAAACGACTGAAGCATAGTCGCATTCCCATTGTTAAGGTCAGATGGAACTCTAAGAGAGGACCCGAGTACACATGGGAGCGTGAGGATCAAATGCGTGCCAAATACCCACAACTATTTGATGAGACAACCCCGAGCACCGATTCAACTTTGGATTCCGGGACGAATCCAAACTAACGGGTGGGTACTGTAATACACCGTAAAATCCCAGGTCATTTATTAATGCTAATTATCGACATTATTCTAAACTAAGCCATTTTTGCGGGCTAATTTAAAATTTTTATATAAGACACTGTTTGTTTGAGCACCCCGAATGTTTTAATCACCGTCTGTTTAACACCCGATTATGTTTTGTCACCCGATATCACCCGAATGTCACTCTTGGATGTCACCCAACGAGGTTAACACCGGTAACTCTACTTGCGACCCGACACTTTGATTTGACACCGGTATATTAATATTAATTATATATAATGAAGTATATATATAATTATGACAAATTATTGTTACTATGTATATATATATATATATATACACACATACACATATATATATATATATATATATATATATATATATATATATATATATATATATATATATATATATATATATATATATATATATATATATATATATACATGCACGTATGACGACACCGTTTATATTTTCACGATTTTCACGAACCGACACCGACACCGAAACAAAAGTTACGAAAAACACTAGTCACGATACCTCGTTAGTTTTTTGGCCGAATATCACCCCCTTAGCCCAAAGCTATTTTTTTTCCTTTTGCCCTACTGTTGGGCCGAACATGATGCGTGGGAATCGCAACAGGCTTTACCTCTCGAGGGATCTCGAGAAGCTTACAACCCCCACCAGGCAGTGTACCTGATCGTTGTAGTATAGTATAGTGACAAGTACCGGGGGATTGATCGTTCAGCTTAGGAATAGTGTCGCTAGGATTAGAAAGCCTAATTACTAGTTCTAAAGATGAGGGATGCTTATTTTTATGTTTTTATATTTTTTTGAAAGCAATTAAAATCTCGGTTTTTGGAAGAGTGGGCGGAATTAGTTGCTATTCAACTAACCCAAAACTAAGATGCAATCAAAATAAAATACAAAAAATGAAATTAAACTAATTTATACTAAGGTTGTGAGCAGTAATTGGAGAAAATGTGTTTACTTAGGTTTCACTACTCCCTAGATATCTTTTACACGTTAATTACTTGTTATAATTGTATGGATGACGGATTGTATTCCTTAATACCATTCATGGGGTGGCATATATAACTCCCCAATTCTATGAGCTCTTATCTCCTCCTACACCATGACCCAACACAACTATAGGGATTGTAAACAGTGGCTCATGCATTAAATACAACCAATAAAGACCTAGTACGCCTCGGTTCATGTTTCTTAAGACGTTCAAGCATGTTACCATTTGGAGATCTGCCAGTTTTCTTAAGCCTAACATATAAAATCATTCATCCAAGACAAGAATAAACAAGTAATCAACACATAATCAATATCTAGGTTTCATTAGATCTAAGCAAACACAAAAGGAGATCTAGCCTAGCATGATAGAATTAAGAAAAGAACAAGATATAGACAACCAACACATAGACATATTGATTGAATTAGAAGAACACTTATCTCAATTACAATGCAAGGTATCAAGGGTTTGGAACCCTTGAAAAACCTGTAAAAGTTGCACCAAATTCGTCTTTAGGGTTTCTCCAAAACTTCTCTCTCTAATGTGAAAAACCAGAAAACTATATATAGGAAAACAGAGGTGACGGCGTCAAGAGCAAGGGTGTGACGCCGTCATCTCGCCGCCAAATACTTCCTCGGACGGCCTTGATCTACTTATGACGGCCTATGTGACACCGTCATCAACCACGGTATTTTATTCTTGGGACTTTGACGCCGTCAAGAACAACTCTTGACGCCTTCAGGTACTGTTCCCAGCATAGAAATTTGAGACTTTGCCGTTTTCTTCACTTTTATGCTCCAAAAATGTCCAAAATGGCTTCTTTTCCAGAATTCACTCTCCAAGTACCTAAAATCACAAAAGGAACGATTTAGGGCAATATTTGATCAAATAAAGTCGGATTCGGGCTTAAATGACCCCCTAAAAATGGATCATTTTTCGCCTCATCATATACCCTTACACTTGAGATTTGCTTGTCCTCAAGCAAATGCGCTTTTATTCTACACAAAAGACATGTTAGGGGTCATTTAACACTAATATAAAAGTAATTACAACAAATAATCGTTCCACTAAAGACCAATAGACAAGCATGGAGGTCATACACAAGCACCTCACAAATAGTGTTTAGATACTCACATCTCTCGGGTGTAATAAAGTAATATAACATTATGGAAATGGAAGATATCTCTCACTACCTGTCATAGCAAAATAGATTACCATAGGCTTGGGAAAGGATCAAACCTCCACCACATGGCGTAAGCACCTAGGATAAACTATCAAAGAGGTCTTTTAAAGGGTTGTAACGTTAGGTATAGGGATATGAATTACACGGTTTTGTTGGATAAAGGAAGTTTTACTGGTGGCGAGTTAACAATCTTGGTCAATTACATGTACAATATAGCGTTGCTAAGCCAAGACTAGACTCGACTTATGCTAATAAATGAAAAATAACAAAAACATAAAATAAACATAGAATGAAACGGGATGGTAGTCCGTATGTTTTTTTTTTTTTTTTTTTTTTTTTCTTTTTTTTTCTATTTTTTTTTTCTTTTTCTTGATTGTTTCGATTTTTTTTTTTTTTTTTTTTTTTTTTTTTTGCATACACTCTTACCCTACCATCCGAAATAATACATCATAGGGAATGAACATTTCCCTTACACTTGAATCTTTACATACTTTACATTCACTAATCTAATGACTCGAATTAAGAAAATCAAAACACTTGGAGCACTTTTAAGATTAACGCACATATGGGGGTAATAATATTATGTTCTTCCCCATAACTCCATAAAATAAGTACTTACCCATGAGTCCCAATCGTCCTAAAACAATATGTACAAGGATATGACTCGACTTAGCAACCATGTAATCAATTAGAAAGTTAACTTAGGGTTTAACAAATAACAATAATGCACTAAAAATGAGCGCATACACGGAAGACTAAGGCGATTTGGTTGTACACTTAAGTGGAGTGTAACAAATTCTTCCTTTAAGTAAGATGCTTAAAGTTAGAAACGAAAAGATAGGCTCGTAGGGGTGTACTAGGGGTATCGTGTACTAAAAATGAGTACAACGCTAAGGGTGTGGAAAAAATTAGTTGACTTAACTAGCCAAGTAATATGACTTAAATGGTCAAGTAATTATGATACGGGTTTAACACAAGGGTGATCCTAATGCCTCTTATCATGTAGTAAATCCTACTACACGAATGTAGTCTCACTAGCGGTCTCGGGATGCATCACTAACGTAAGTTCTAGAATCTAAATGCTACCGGTACACTCATAAGCACTAATAGTAAATGCTTTTCCTATCAAATCTAAAGGCGAACCTCACATTTTTGGGTGGAAAATTTTTCTGAATATACGGTTATGTGCTAGTCATACAACCTCCTATCCATGAGACGCTTGCTATGGCTAAAGTTTCACTCCTAAATGTTGTAAAAAATTTTAAATTTGGCGCTAAAATTGCACTAACAAGTATTTCTCATAGTTTTATTACACATCTACTATTAAACAAAACAAACTCAAGCGAAAGTGCATATGTAAGGTATCATCTTTTTACCCTCCCTTTACACTTAAGATGAACATTGTCCCCAATGTTCAAGTAAAGAATGTAAAAGTGAAAAAGTAAAGTGAATGAAATCAAATACTCCCCTGATTCGCTCGGTATGGATTATAGGTTGGCCAGGTTAGATCTTCCTCCAAGAAAACGAACAATCAAAGCTTCCCTTCCAGAATATAAATCATCTCCTTGTCGAACATAACCTGTAAATCCTGACAACAATAGACAAGACAACCTCGCGTAAAATCGGCGGCATCCTATATAAGTTACTAAATCCTAGAAAACAAGATAAGATATAATGCTTGTGGAATGAAGTTTGCAGATTTCCTGGAGATTATAAAACTTAATAATTCACAAAAACCATAAGACTCCGTTAGAAAAACAAAACCGGTAAAATTTCCAGATTTTAACTCCTGACGCCGTCAAGAGTAAACCCCTGACGCCGTCAGAATGGACCTGCAGAAATTCTTATGTTAAGTTTCCGGAAAATTTCTGGAAAAACTTGGTCCTACTTCCTGGAAAATCCTGCAAAACTTCATTATGACTCAATACAAGCATTTGACTCTAACAAATACGAATATACATGTTCATTTAGTATTGTGGAGAATCATGATCGGTTTGTTTCTTAAAAACATATTTGGGGTTTCCCTTTACACTTATCTTTTGCAAAAATACTTTTAGGTTGGAGTTAAGACTAGGCCAAAACAACATAGTAAAGTATCTCCACATTTTAATAGAGAAACATGATCAACCAACAATAAAAATAAAACATGCATACGAAAGCAAATAACAAACAAACAATTAAAATCACACAAAACATGGGTTGCCTCCCAAGAAGCGCTTTTCTTTATTTACGAGTCTTGTAGCTAGACTCAAGGCTATGGGTTACTACGTGATTCCATCATTGGTTCCACTCTCTAGGTCATCTTCTAAACCAGTTTTCTATTCCGGACCTAGTTGCAAACACTCTTTGTAGAAACCAAGCATCCTATTCTTTACATATTCGACTCCCCTACGTCTATCCTCCTCATTCCTATAATAAGCCGCTTGCTTACGTTCCTTTTCGAAATTAGAGAGAAGGCGGTATTGTTCGATCTTGTAGGGCATTTGATAAGCAACCTCATCATTCTCTTTCTTGAATTTAACTATCCCTAAAGTCGGATCATAACTCATCCTAGTGGCCTCAACAAATGGTTTTCCGAATATTATTTGGCTTAGGCTAGCATCAATCACCGGATGAGTGTCCTCAACTATCATAAAATCGATCTCATAAGTGAGATTCCCTATAATCACATGCAGTCCCTTCACTCTTCCTGCAAAATTACTTATCAGATTCTTACCGGGCATCATCCTAAAATTGAGTTGCTTCTTCATCACCCAATTGTAATAAGTCCTAGTCATGATGTTCACGGCGGATCTAAGGTCGATGTAAGCTTTCCATATATGCATGTGCCCGATATTGCATGGGATGTTAATGTTAGAGGGGTCTCCCATTTTGATAAGGGGGGTGCCAAAGATATATGTTTTCTCGGGACTATCGAATAAATCCTTGTGGTATTCCTGTTCTTCCTTGGTTGGCAACTTATCAAAGTATTCTTCTATAGGTTCTACTTCCTCTAATTCCTCATCCTTATTAACCTTAACTTCCCTACTCTCATTCTTACTATCGGCTTCTATTCTAACTTCATCCTTGTCACTCTCCTCTATCTCCTTATCTATTGGCTTAATGGTGACAACATTGACAAAGTGGACATGTTTGGATGATGAGGGATCCTTAATTTGGCTTCCACTATTGGTGTCCCTAGTGTCCTTCCTAGGTGTGATTAACGATTGGTTGTTGAGGGCTTTCAACAAGTTGTCAATCTTGTTGGTCATCTCCGTTTGTTGTTGGTTGAATTCGGTTTCAAACCTAGCTATGCGGGCTTCTTGAGATGCCATGAACTTTGACATCAATCCTTCAAGATGGTTGGTACTACCATAGTTGTTAGAAGGATTGTTTTTGAAAGTACGGTTGGATGGTGGACCGTTTGGTTGGTAACGATTAGGCGGATTGGAAGAATTGGGTTGATTTTGTTTCCACCTAAGGTTTGGGTGATTTTTCCATGAGGGGTTGTATGAATCACCGTATGTGCTTGGCTCGGGCTTGAAAGTGTACCACTTATCTCCCGCTTCGTCGGTACGCGTGGATGCGTAGTCCGCAAAAGCTATTCCGGGGAGTTCCACACAATCACGAGTGTCATGGGGACCACTACATAATTCGCATGAAGAAGTGATTTTGTTCACTTGACTTGAAGGCTTCGGAGCTTCGTAAGATTTCATGAGAAACTTGACTTGGTCCTCAAGTTCCATGATCCTACGGTCGGGAGTGCTAGAATTGTTCGAAGGCAAAGATATTGCCTTGACCGTTTTGTTCAAATCACGGGGATCATTCCAACTTTCGTTGTCATAGAGAGCAAGATCTTCTATGAGTTCCCATGATTGTTCCGCACTAAGATCACGTAGCTTACCACCGGCCGATTGGTCAATGGCTCGCCTTGTGGAGATGTCGATATGGTCATAGAAGATTTGGACTTGGAGCCAAAGATCTATGCCATGATGAGGGACTTTTTGGAGTAAGTCCTTGAAACGAGTCCATGCTTCATAAAGAGATTCATTTTGACGTTGTTGGAACATCAAGATGTCATTTCTAAGCTTAGTAGTTCTCCCCGGTGGGAAAAATTGAGCAAGGAAACGAGTGGTGAGATCATCCCATGTGGTGATGGATCCCGTGGGTAAACGCTCAAGCCATTGACTAGCTTGATCCCGTAGAGAGAATTGGAATAGGCGTAAACGGGTAGTCTCTCTAGTTTCAACACCTAGGTCTATGGAATCTACGATTTTGAGAAAGTCCTTAAGATGTTGGTTTGGATCTTCGGAACGAAGTCCATGGAATGCACATCCGCCTTGCACCAACCGGATGGTGTCGGATCGCAAGGGGGTCACATTGGCTCCGGTGAGCTCAATGGTGTTTTGGTAGCCTTGGTGGCTAGGTCGGGAATACTCTCCTAAGGTTCGGGGCCTAAGGGGTTCTAATGGTGGGTTTTGTTGTGGTGGGATGACGGGTTCAAAGATGTTACCACCTTCCATGATGTCGGATGGTAAAGAATTACGAACAAAGGCACGAAGAAATAAGATAGACTAAAGAAGACCTAAAAATAAAAATAAAAATCTTACTAGAAAGGAATCTAGCAAGTAGACCTAATAAAAAGAAATTCTAACCTAGACAATAACTATTCCCCGGCAGCGGCGCCAAAAACTTGATGAGTGGGAATCGCAACAGGCTTTACCTCTCGAGGGATCTCGAGAAGCTTACAACCCCCCACCAGGCAGTGTACCTGATCGTTGTAGTATAGTATAGTGACAAGTACCGGGGGATTGATCGTTCAGCTTAGGAATAGTGTCGCTAGGATTAGAAAGCCTAATTACTAGTTCTAAAGATGAGGGATGATTATTTTTATGTTTTTATATTTTTTAGAAAGCAATTAAAATCTCGGTTTTTGGAAGAGTGGGCGGAATTAGTTGCTATTCAACTAACCCAAAACTAAGATGCAATCAAAATAAAATACAAAAAATAAAATTAAACTAATTTATACAAAGGTTGTGAGCAGTAATTGGAGAAAATGTGTTTACTTAGGTTTCACTACTCCTTAGATATCTTTTACACGTTAATTACTTGTTATAATTGTATGGATGACGGATTGTATTCCTTAATACCATTCATGGGGTGGCATACATAACTCCCCAATTCTATGAGCTCTTATCTCCTCCTACATCATGACCCAGCACAACTATAGGGATTGTAAACAGTGGCTCATGCATTAAATACAACCAATAAAGACCTAGTACGCCTCGGTTCATGTTTCTTAAGACGTTCAAGCATGTTACCATTTGGAGATCTGCCACTTTTCTTAAGCCTAACATATAAAATCATTCATCCAAGACAAGAATAAACAAGTAATCAACACATAATCAATATCTAGGTTTCATTAGATCTAAGCAAACATAAAAGGTGATCTAGCCTAGCATGATAGAATTGAGACAAGAACAAGATATAGACAACCAACACATAGACATATTGATTGAATTAGAAGAACACTTATCTCAATTACAATGCAAGGTATCAAGGGTTTGGAACCCTTGAAAAACCTGTAAAAGTTGCACCAAATTCGTCTTTAGGGTTTCTCCAAAACTTCTCTCTCTAATATGAAAAACTAGAAAACTATATATAGGAAAACAGAGGTGACGGCGTCAAGAGCAAGGGTGTGACGCCGTCATCTCGCCGCCAAATACTTCCTCGGACGGCCTTGATCTACTTATGACGGCCTATGTGACGCCGTCATCAACCACGATATTTTATTCTTGGGACTTTGACGTCGTCAAGAACAACTCTTGACGCCTTCAGGTACTGTTCCCAGCATAGAAATTTGAGACTTTGCCGTTTTCTTCACTTTTATGCTCCAAGAACGTCCAAAATGGCTTCTTTTCCAGAATTCACTCTCCAAGTACCTAAAATCACAAAAGGAACGATTTAGGGCAATATTTGATCAAATAAAGTCGGATTCGGGCTTAAATGACCCCCTAAAAATGGATCATTTTTCGCCTCATCATATACCCTTACACTTGAGATTTGCTTGTCCTCAAGCAAATGCGCTTTTATTCTACTCAAAAGACAAGTTAGGGGTCATTTAACACTAATATAAAAGTAATTACAACAAATAATCGTTCCACTAAAGACCAATAGACAAGCACGGAGGTCATACACAAGCACCTCACAAATAGTGTTTAGATACTCACATCTCTCGGGTGTAATAAAGTAATATAACATTATGGAAATGGAAGATATCTCTCACTACCTGTCATAGCAAAATAGATTACCATAGGCTTGGGAAAGGATCAAACCACCACCACATGGCGTAAGCACCTAGGATAAACTATCAAAGAGGTCTTAGGTATAGGGATATGAATTACACGGTTTTGTTGGATAAAGGAAGTTTTACTGGTGGCGAGTTAACAATCTTGGTCAATTACATGTACAATATGGCGTTGCTAAGCCAAGACTAGACTCGACTTATGCTAATAAATGAAAAATAACAAAAACATAAAATAAACATAGAATGAAACGGGATGGTAGTCCGTATGTTTTTTTTCTTCTTTTATTTTATTATTATTTTTTTTTCTCTTTTTCTTTTTTCTATTTTTTTTCTTTTTCTTGATTTGTTCGATTTTTTTTTTTTTTTTTTTTTTTTTTTTTTTTTTTTTTTTTTTGCATACACTCTTACCCTACCATCCGAAATAATACATCATAGGGAATTAGCAAGCATGGCGGCACGGAGCTGGCAAAGGGCACAGGACCTCCCTTTTGAATTCAATAATTATATCATTCTTTACAAACTCATCACCTCTTTTGTGAAACAATTAACATTTTGGAAAAATGTTTGTAACTCTGAATATTTGAGTTTTCATGGAATGATATTGGCAATCTTTTGAAATGTTTTCTATGAGTATGACTGTGTACTAAACTGTAATGACCCCGATTAGACTTCCGCTGCTTAATCAAATTTCGGGGTGTTACAGCAATGCATCCTTCTGGTCTATTCCTGTTTCGCACATGTCCTTTTATAACCTTCATACATCTTTCGAATGGATACATACACCGAAAGCATATGGGACCACATCATTTGACCTCCCTAGTAAGGTGCACAGTCAAGTGTATCATAATATCAAACAAAGATGGAGGAAAGAACTTCTCGAGTAGGCAGAGTGTCACTACCAGTTCTGCTTGCATATTATCTAGTTGTTGCGATATTATTTCTTTGCTACATATCGATTTAAAGAAATAGCAAAACCTGATAATAGCATATCGTGTGGGTGGGTGCATGATTGAACGTATTGCAACGGGTAGAAACTCTTGCATTAACATGTGATAGTCATGCGATTTTAGGCCAATGAGCTTCCTATCCTTTAGGCTGACCAAACTAGAGAAATTTGAACAATAGCCTTGAGGTACACTGATGTTGTGCAACGTATCACAAAAAATGTCTTTTTTAGCATTACTTAATGTGTAACCTGCTGGAGGTAGTGTTGTACCGTCTTGTTCTTGCCTAGCAAACAACTCTTGTTTTACCCCCAACTCAGCCAGATCCAATCGAGCATTCAGTCCGTCTTTCGTCTTTCCTGGAACATGTAGCAAAGTTTTGATGAGGCTCTCAGCAACATTCTTTTCCACATGCATAAAATCAATAGAATGTGGAACAGAATTATGCCTCCAATACCTAAGTTTTCGGTACCAAATGTTGAATTTCTTCCAATACGCACCGTTTTGTCCGTTTACTTGGCTTGAACAACCCTCTTCGTCTGTTGTGTTTTTTTTCTGCTTTTTAATCTTCCCACCTCTGCCTCCCGTATGTTCTTGGTTTTCTGATGCATTATTGTTTGTTCGTTTTCCTTTTCCCCACTTATTTTCAATATATTGTACCTCGTTGTATATTTGTTCCCCGGTCATTGGAGTTGGAGCTAGGAGAAAATCTGGTTGTCCATTAAATGCCTTCCTTTGCCTTCTGAACGGATGGTCATATGGTAGATATCGTCTGTGTCCAACATAACTTTGCTTGGACGAGGCAGAAAGTCTAACACAGTTTGTATCTTTCCCGCAAACCACACAACCTTTGAATCCACTGTACGGGCATCCACATAGTGTACCAAGTGCAGGGTAATCATTTATTGTCCATAACACAACCGCACGTAGCTTAAAGTAATCTTTTGTGGATGCATCATATGTATGAACCCCTTTTTCGAATAAGGTGTGCAGATCATCTACCAACGGTTCTAAAAACACATTGATATCATTTCCCGGGTGTAGGACCTTATATCTATCAACTTTAACAAAAATATAAGCACTAGAAGATGATGAAGAAAAGATGAAAGATGATACCACTTGTAGGACCTTATATCTATCAACTTTAACCTGGCTCTGATACCACTTGTAGGACCTTATATCTATCAACTTTAACAAAAATATAAGCACTAGAAGATGATGAAGAAGAGATGAAAGATGGTGACTTGATGTTATGTATATGTTGTGTATATGAGAGAATAAGAGATGAAATAAGAGAGCTTTTATTAATAAAACACACATAATACACACACAAGCACACCTTACAAATGAGCCTTGGTGTGCCTTTTATACTTCCATCACATGAGATGGATGGGCTTACAATGGGCCCTTAATGGGTTGAGCCTTTAAGGCTTTACATTAAATACTTGGACTAGCACTATGACTAACTATTAAACGTTAACCTATTACAATACTTATCGACTCAATAATGATCGTCACTTTTAATGCTAACACCGGGTATCCCGATATTAATACCGAAAGATTGATAAACTTTCTTTTCATACACAACCATGGAGGAAGGTTGTATATGACAGTTAAAACTGGCCATACACTGTGATGCCTATTTCCCGTGTGTACGTCAACCCCATCAGCTGATATTCCCAGCCGTATATTTCTTGGATCTTCAGCAATTTCCGGGAATTTTTCATCTATGGTACGCCATGCCTGTGAATCTGCGGGGTGACGTAACACACCGTCGGTTATCCTCCGTGTGGCGTGCCATCTTAAATCTTCTTAAATTCTTTCTATCTTAAATAGTCGTTGCAGTCTTGGTATAATTGGAAAGTACCACATTACCTTTGCTGGAATGTTTTCGTACACTTTATGTGTCTTCTCGTCCACCTTCCATCTTGATGTCCCACAAGTTCGACACACAGTCAAATCCTTGTCATCTTTCCAGTAAAGAAGGCAGTTGTTGATACATACATGTATCTTTTTGTATCCTGAACCCATCAACTTCATAACTTTTTTGGCTTGATATGTTTTTTCCACCATTTCATTACCAGAAGGTAGCATCTTTTTTAATAATCCTAGTAATTCAGTAAAGAACTTATTAGAACATCCTTACTTACCCTTTAAGTTGAGTAGTTTAACTATTGCGGACATCTTTGTGAAGTCGGGACATCCTTCGTAAAGAGGCTTCTCTGCATCTAATAATAGTTCTTGAAACTTGACAAGGTCATCCTCTGATTCAAAATTATCTTTTGTAGCGTTAACCATAGCTACCGTTGCTGGGCCATCTGTTGGAATATATGAAGCAAAATCCGTGTCGTCAACAAATTCTGTTGTAGCGTCAATAGGTTTTGGGGAACTTTTTGCTGGCTCATCCTTCTCTCCATGTTTGGTCCACTTTATGTAGGTTAGATCAATCCCATTCCTGAATAAATGCCACTGCACTGCCTCCACTGTTCGGTTTATGTGGTTACAACAGTTTGTACACGGACATGGCATTTTAAGATGAAGTTTATTAACTCGTGGATCGATGTTCCCCATCTTACGCAAGTTGTCTACTACATAATTAATAAACGCCTCTACTCCATCAATATAAGATTTGGTGGTCCTTTTAGTTACCATCCAAGTCTTCTCCATGTTTATAAATGTGGTCCCTGCAGGCAAGTTTAAAAGACAACCCAAGTTATTGATGAGTATAGAAGACAAAATGAAACTCCAATTGATGAGCATAAAAAATAAAAAGACAGTCCAAGTAATGAACATATATAAAAGATGAAATGTGGTATTGAATTATGCTAATAATTCAATGAAGTCTCATGAAACAGTTCCTAAAGGGGTGTTTGGGTCAAGGAGGGATAACCAATTAAGAAGCTAAATTCTTGTTCCATGTTCATGTAGTAAAAGGCTTTACAGGGTTACTTATATTGTAAAACCAATTAACTATCTACATTTACCAAGAAAGTGACATAATTTACAAGAGGTTATCGTCTCAAAACAAATGTTGAATTACCTAATATGGTTATAACTGTAGGGTACATATATATTTTGTTAGAACGATTAATACAAAACAAACATAACAATACTTACCAGTGGTGACGGGTGTGGTGGGTCTATGACAGGAGAGTTGTGGTGGTGACGGGATTTGTGGTGATATGAGAGGTATTCTTGGCTGTGATAGGAGGAGTTTTGAAATTTTGTTGATTAGTTTAGAATGGGATTGATGAAAACTTTGGGGGGATACATTCAAATTTTTACAAAATTTACAAAAAATTTCACGAAAATATTGGAGGGAATGTAGCTTTAGCCACGTTTAACCACTAGTAGCAAAGGTTATAAACAAGTTTCTTAAACAAAAAGTGCAAAATAAAAAATAACAAAAAAAAAAAAAATGATATCAGGGGTGAACTAGGGCTCGAACCACTGACCTCAACAACACCTCAAACTTAACAACACACGACAACACCATCTCTGCCATTGGGACTTTCTCGTTATACACTTCTTCTTTATTTCTTTTAACCACTTTTTTCCTTTTTAGCTTGTTACTACTTATTTAAATAAGCAAGCTTATTACAGCTTATTTAAATAAGTTGTTTTCTCACTTTTATTTTTCCTTCAAACTTCAACAATTTAAGTAGTTATTGCACATTTTTCTTGTGTATTATTCATCAGTTTAATATTTTTAATCATTTTATTACTTTGAATTAGTTTTTAATCCATAAAAATTAAACTAAAAGTCAAAAAAGTAAAATTATTTTTTCTATAATTTTTTTTAGACATTTATGACTTAAGAAAAATAGTTTTGCATTTCTAGGATTTAAATTTCAAATTATATACTATTTTTAGGCCTTTTATAATCCCGTAATGTCACAACCCGCATTTTCAGGTCATTTTCCAAATCCCGACAATTTTACTATTCATCGGTTACTATTCACCTTTTACTATTCACCGGTCACTATTCATCATTTTCGGAGTCCGTTTGTGATTCCGAAAAACGTTACTATTCACATGACACTATTCATCCTGAGAGAAGAATCACTATTCATGGTCGTCATTCATTTCATCGTAAACTGGGTTACGGGTATTCAAATTCGCAAAACCGGATTGGTTTAGGTGCGAATTCATTTCATTAGTGCTAAGGACATTGCATACAGACTAGGGATAGTCTATATATCATCATAATGTCATTTACATGTTATACCACTCTTAGGATTTGCAAATTAACATATTTATTATATTAAACGTTTTACATATTTTAATTTCTCAATAAATATTAACGCCCGATTAATATTACGCGACGAATATATCAGAATATTCCCACAACGGTCCCGACATATTTTTATTTACAATATTTCATCATATAAGTCATAAAACTTATTTACCTTGTACTTTGGTAATTTATTTTATTATTAACGTAAGTTTAATAATTTTACGACGCATTTCGTGGAAATTATACAATGATCACCCGAACACCCAATATTTATACCCAACATATTTTTATAATTATGACAACTTTATTTTATCCCGGTTAACTCTGTCAAAATTTATTTTTAGTTAACCCGGTACCCGGTACACCGTAAAACCACAACTACACTCAAAATACTACACCAAATATCCAACAAATACTTACAATACCCATCCTTTTCTTCTTACACACCCTTTGCCGCCCCTCCCCCTAGCCATAATATTTCTTACATCTTTGAATTTCATTTACCCACTCCATTATTGATTAGATCTTGCAACTTGATTCACAATGTCATACAAGTAACCTATACTCACACATTTGCTCATTTCTCACAAGTTATCAAAAATCATACACTCTCTTTTTCTCTCTATCATCCCACGGCAAGAACAAGAGGAGAAGCAAGCCAAGAAATTTTTATAAGCTCAAGTAATACTCTAGTTTATTTAGTAACTCTTGTAAGGTTTGAAACACAACATAAGGATTCTAAGGTTTTGATCATCTAAGATCACCAATCATTCAAAGTAAGTTTACAAAACTCATTTTCATAATTTTACAAGTTTATACAAGATCCATATGATATATATACTAGATCTACATGCATATGCTATTTATACCACTTTATTTTACAAACTTTTAACTTTGAAAGTCTAGAAAGTGATTATAGTTAGATCCTTGTTAGATCCACTTGATTTATGAGGTTTAGGAACCCATGACACCCTAAGAAGGTGTATGGTAGGAAGAGACTAGTTTTGTGGTGATTGAAAGTGGTTTGGATGAAGTTAGAAACTAGGAAAATCTATTTTTGACACTTTAAAAATGTTGCTGTCCCTTTTTGGCAAACGTGGAATGATCAGGGGCAAGGGTGTAGCTTTTGACCAAAGATTTAGAAAATACTCTCCGATACGAAACTATAGCCGAAAACGGGGATAAAAACGAGTTAATAACGAAGGAGATATGATTTTTGTAAATTTAACGACGAAAACTATTTTCTGAAAAACTGCATGCTGTTTGACAGTTTTCGACGGGCAAATAGAGGCGTTAAACATAACCTAGAGGAGCCGAGCTATCGAAAATATATTAGTACTTACTAAAACGAATCCGTGGACATAAAGAACGAGGAAAATGAACTTAAAACGACCAAGTTATACACGTTTTAATATCGTCAAAACTATATATATATATATTTGGTTACAAATAAAAATAATAACTTACGTACTAAATAGTATATTTTCTAAAAATGTTACTAAGGAATATATTCTTAACAAATGAAAAACGTATGACCCAAGGAATATTCATACGACTTAACGACGTTATTTTAAGATTTTCGATACGAGGAATAGAACGCTAACATTTTTATACGATATATTACGACAAGTTTTTATAACTCCATTGGGACTTATTTTTCCTAAGTATGGAAACTATTTTACTATGACAATAACGAGTATTTCCAAGTCACGAGTGGTATAGGCATCATGTGCACGTGCATTCATTTCATTATGTCATGATCTAAGGTAGATCGTTATTACTCATATTAGGTTGCGGTTAGAGATCGTGCCTCATTTCAGTGTATCCATTCTTGTCATCATAGCTATCGCTCCAGGTGAGTCATAGCCCCTACTATTTTAATTGTTTTGTAAACTCTTTGGGGGAGAATACATGCTCGTTTTACTTAAAACGCATTACTTGTTTTACCTGGTTGATTACTCAAATATTTCCAGCTTTATCTAAATATATATTTGATCACCTGCATTCATTGGTATGTTTGATTATCTATATTTCATGGGATTGATCATCCTTGTTTATATGACCTTATAGTCACCAATTGTTCCTATATGTTCCTTGTAGTATTGTGGTATTCCCCACTTGGATGTGATGTCAAACGTAATATTGTTGTTTTCCTACTTGACTAATTTTATATGACCTCATTGTCGTTATTATTTATCTGGCGACATTGTCAGCATTGTTCATCTGGCGACATTGTCAGTATTACTTATCTGGCGACATTGTCAGCATTATTTATCTGGCGACATTGTCAGTATTGTTTAGATAACCTCATTGACTGAATTATTTTATTTATATAGCCGTTTTGCTATATTTATCTGGGAATTTGGATACCAGTATTACTTTTGTTCACGTAGACTTTAACACATTTGGCAGTGGGTTGTAAACACACAGGTTACAAGTCTCTTATGGCGGGACTTGGAACTGAGTGGATTTACGATGTCTTTGCTGGGCGATCTTTTCTCTATAGGCATTATTTGTTAAACAAACTCTATGAAGTCACCAACCTCGTGTTGACACTTTAGCATGTATTTTCAGGTATTAAGCAATGGCACGCTACTGGAGGTTTTGGCAGGGCATGACATGGTCATAGAAGACTCTGATTATTTATATGGGGACCGTTTTAAACTATTTAAGGGCCTACTTCCGCACTACTTTTAACGATGTAAATTCAACATTTTTGATTAAACGATTTTATTCTAAATGATTAAAATGAAAACCATTTTTGTACTTGTGTCGTGATACCGATTGAGTTACACCCCAGCTACATGTATGCTTCCGCTGGACCCTATTCTGGGGGTGTGACAGATTGGTACCAGAGCTTTGGGCTATAGCGAACTAAGTGTTTTTTAAAACCTAGACTATAGCTACTTTTACGAAAACTTAACCCTATGACCGTCACGTGCCTGCCTGCCAAGCTGAAGCCTCATTTGTGGTTAGTTGCTGACTTATGTGATGAGAATTGTGTCTCATTATCTGGTATATCATATTCATTTATTCTAATTGATTACTATAATTGTCTTTCATATAAGCATGTTCATGTATCATATATGTTACCGTGCTATGTTTTTCCTTGCATAGTTTCATCATTTGACCTCGAGTTTGGTCACTGATTGATGCTAAACGGTCAACTTAATTGACCAAGGGATGGTCAACCAGGTCAAACGTCTAAAACCAATGCTCCGAGGAATACAGTGTTTTCCCGGGTCGTTTAAGTCCCGACGAGGTGTGAATTGTAAACAAACGGTTATTTGATCGGGTGAATTTGGATGAGAAAAAGGTTTGTGTGTGATTGAACTATAGAATCTACAAGAGAATAGCTTAAATAAGCTATGTGAATAAGACGGGAAAGTTTGAAAACCCAGAAACGTTTAAAACTTAAAAACGCGTACGTTACGTTTAAATAAAACGTAGACGTACGAAATAAAACGCGAGTTTTAACAAAATAAAATACTTACAAAAGTTAAAATCACATTTTTACAATCCTAATAATAAAAGAAACTTTTTAGAAAATTAAAATTACTTTTTACACTATTTAATTAATTACTATTAATTAAAAACTATTTAATACTTATTATTAATACTTAAATAACTAAAATACAATATAATATTATTTAAATACTAAAAAGGTGAAAATAAAATTTCTAAAATTATAAAATAACTAAAAACAAGTTTTAAAAATAAAAATAAGTCTTTTTGTCTTTTTGTGAATTTTCTATTAAATAATTACTAATTAATTACTAATTACTAATTAAACTATTTTAAATTAAGAAAATTACTAAATGAACAGTAAAAATTCTAAGAAAATTTCTAAAATTATTTTACAACATATAAAAGCTATAAAAAATATAAAAACTTGGTTATACTATATAAAAACTAATTATGCTATTTTAAACTTAATATTAATTAATTTCTAATAAAACTAATATTAATTCTAATTAATACTAAATGAGAAAATAAAAATCTAAGAAAATTAATATAAATACTTTAATATAAGATATAATTAATAAAAATATAAAAATGACAAGTACTTAATAAAAATTTAAAAATGAAAATTAAAATTAAATTACATTAAATAGAAACTATCACTTAATTTTAAATTGGTTTTTCTTGGTTTTTCTTTCACAAACTTATTAAATACTTAAAAACAAACACTTTTTGTAAAAACAAAATTTTTGTAAACTTAAAATAAGCTGAAAACAAGCTAAGACTTGAAACAGTTGACTTTGGTCAACTGTGGGAGGAAATGAGCTCAAATTGGCTTAGGTGGGACCCACAATAGCTAAATCTGGTTCCAATAAGTTAGATTAACTTATATAAGCTAGAATAAGCCAAAAGGGAGCACAAAATAAGCAATAAGCACAAGAATAAGCACTTGGCTTATTTGTTTGAAACTGAAAATGGGGACAGACTTAGTGAGCTAAATTAGGTGGGGCCCAGGGTGATTTAGGTCAAACCATTGGTCAAAATCCCAAGCCTGGTAGGGGGAGGGATGAAATGAACCAAGGTTGGTGGTTGTGGTCCACTGGGTTGCTCAGAAAACCACCACCAAGTGGTGGTGGTGGTGGTGTCTGCTGGTGTGCAGGGCAGGGGAGGGGGGTGGTTTGGTTTTGCAGGTCAAGTGGGTGAAGGAGGGAGTAATACGGGGTGAACAGTGGTCGGTTTTGTGTGTGGGTTTGACTGGTCAAAGACCAGGTTAGGATTAGTTTTGTTGGGCTTGTGGTGGGCTTGGGGGGTTGGTAACTGGACTGGGTTTAAGGCTAAAGGGTGGTGTTTGTTTGGTTATAAAAAGGTAAGGGTCCATTTGGTTAAGTAACAAAAAACACAAGGACCAATATTGTAAAACTGAAATTTGGAGGGGGTTGATTAGCAACTTTCAAAAATTTATTATAAGTACCACAATTGATAACTTACAATAATACATGGACCATTAATTAGTTTTTCCATTTTCACACATCCGGGGACCAAAACTGTAAAGTTGCAAAATACAGGGACCAAATATGTAATTTCCACAAACATTATACCCAAGGACCATTTTTGATAAGATATGATTTTTAAGGACCAAAAATGATTTTCCTTTCAAAAATATCCCACCAGGGACCTTTTCTGCCAATATTTGAAACTCCAGGGACCAAAAGTGTAAATTTCCAAAACTTTCCAATTTTTCACCAAAGGACTAAATATGACAACTTATGATTTCAAAAGGACCTTTGGTGATAATTTTCTATATTTTGAATATCCAGGGACTAGATTTGTAATTTTATGAAAGTTGAGGGACTGAAACTGCCAATTTTGCAAACTTTATACGTTTTTCATCTGTTTTTGCTCATTTTGCATCTAAAACATATAAAACACAACTATGAAATATTTTCAGTATTTTGATGCATTACTGAGTGTTTTTGTATGTTTTGCAGTTCATATTAGACCAAAAATGATGAGTGTTTGAGCACTCATCAATCCCCCACACTAAACTATTGCTAGTCCCTAGCAATACTGTTTTGAAAACTTGATGGATTTGAAAAACTCTTTACCAAAAGCCATCACTTCTGGAGTAGCCAGGTGTAAGAACTGTGGCACACCTGATAACCGTGTGATTTTGAGCAAACCACCAGCTGTCAACGGATTTGAGTAGTCTTTACCAAAAGCCGTTTGCTTCTGGACTAGCCAGCTCTTGATGGAATAGTCAACATCTTGGTGAGCTGATTACCAATTATGGATTTTCCACGGCCTTTACCACAAGCCATAATCTTGCGGGCTAGCCAACTCATTTGTTTTCGGGGAGTTGATGACCCACACAATTTTGGGCAAATTGCCAGCCGTCAACGGATTTGATATGTCTTTACCAAGAGCCGTTTGCTCCTGGACTAGCCAATCCCTTTTGTCGCTTAGACAAGGCGGACTGATTACCAAAAATTTTGAAGCACCAGTGAAAAATTTTTGAAATTTTTGAAATTTTGGTAAAAACGGGGGTATTATATAGTAAAATGTGATAAAATTCGCTAGAATAGCGAATACCCCCCCACACTAAGCATGAATATTGTCCTCAATATTCAAAATCCCGGCTATTATGCCGACATTTTGAACGTAAAAGGGCAACATTACAAGCTAAGCGTGGAAAACACCATTTTGTTTTTTCACTCATTTGTAACCATAGCATGGGGGACTCCCCCACACTTAGGGTGAAAACCCTATAAGCATGCTATTGTTTTTGTTTACCGAGTCGCTAGCTTGACTCGACCCCGAATTCATTTGTCCTTGGGGAAGCATGATGTGGAAGAAACAATCTCACTCGGACTTTCATTCAAAATGTTTGGACAAACATATGAAGCACGTGAAAGTTCCACACCGATGAGATAAGTATCCGGCTCAAGATAATGATACATGAAAATGCCGGGATCAAAGATAGTGTTTTCATTCCCGAAGGAGTGAAGAAGAGAAGACGTCACCTTATAGGTGAAGAAAAGGAAGAAAACCATGATGAAAAGCATGATTTGATCTTCTTCCTCAAGAGGAGGCTCCGTAGCCTGAGTTTGGATTTCAAAAGGTAAGCTCGTAAACAACCCGGGAGGGTGGGTGGGAATTTGTAAATTCTCATAATTGAGAGCATCTCCCCCCGGGATATCAAACTGATGAGCGAGTTCACCGGAGAACTCCTCATGAAGAGAATCATTCACAAGATGTGAATCAGTGAACTTGTGTTCCGGAATAGACTCACAATCCTCGTTCTGAATATCAAATAGTGGATTATCAGAAATCAAAGTGAATTCAGATTCGAATTCAAATAGAGGATTGGTGAGAGTGGTATCGAATGTTTCGGGAACAAAGTGAATATTATTCTCTGTTGGACTGCTGGGATCAGAAGTGAGTGATGGATCATGGTAAAGGAGACTTTCAATTTCTCCCAGATCGGCTTGGAAATCGAGGAGACCATCATCACTTTCTAATGAAAGTGGATTGATGTGAGCAAGTTCATCAGCGAACTCCTCAAGAAGATGATCAACATCAGTTTGTGGAACTGATGCCTCAACATACTCGATGTCTCCATAAGATATACAATCATCGCTATAATCTGAGAAAGTCTCAAATTGATCTATAGGACACTCAATAGGGGAAGGAATATCACACATATCATCCAAAGTTCCCTGTGACTCTCTCGGGATTGGAACAAGGTTCTCAACACTAGACTTTATGAATTCGTCCGATTCCCTTTCAGGAACAGTGTCAAGATGCTCGTCCCCCATGATCAAAGAGTGAGTGGGAACCTCGGGTGTGATAATAGCAGACTGAGGGAGATACAAAAGACTAGCACACATAGATTCTATATTTTTCATGTGTTCTTCTGCTAGCAATTCTTGCATACTCTTATCTCCCTGTGCTTCCATGGAAGGAATCTCAACTGATGAACTGGATGAATCTTTGTAATATTCTTTCATTTGAATAGAATCCTCATCATCATCGTCAAGAAGAGCAGCATTGCGAAATATGGCACGTGTTTTAGCCGCTCTTTGCTCAGCAAGCAATTCTTCCATGCTCTTTTCGTTTCTGGCCTCTCGTTCTTCAGCAAGTAATTCTGCCATAGATTTCTCACGAGAGTCTCGAAACGATGTAGTAACCAACTCCTCTTTAAGTTCTTTTAATAAATCAAGAACCTCTAGTAAAATGTCTTGCTCAGTAACAAGAGGAGTTGCTTGGGTTATTTGGTACTGTGGAGGTGGGTCTGAAAACGAATAGTCGTAATTGTTACAAGGAAACGGATTCCCTGTTTGACAATCAGAGCTAGTGTGTGGACCTCCACAATACTCACAACAGTAAAACTGATGTGGCTGTGAGTCGTATGTGCTTGTGTCATAATTGTTATCAGGAAACTGCTCATAGACAAGCGTGCTTCCCGATTGACAATCGGAACTGTAATGTGAACCACCACAGTACTCACAACAGTAAAACTGCTGAGTATCATGGTGTGGTAACTGATGGAATAAATCAGTGGTGTCATGGTAAGAATAGGGATCTTGGTTATAGACAGACCCGTTTCCTGACTCTACCATGCCACAACCGGGGCAATTACCACCATTATGAGAACTACCACACCACTCGCAAACCAGAAAGTGTGGATGAGACATAGAAAGAATCAAATGTGTATAGAGGGTGAGGAATTGAGAATCAAAGGGGTAAGAGGGTAAAGGTGAGTATTTTTGGGTTTTTGGGTAAACATTTTGTACAAAGGATAAAGAAAATCTTTTTGGGTTTTGTTTTTATGAAAATATAAACAAGGATGAATAAATGTACAATGGAACGAATTCCAAAGACACTAATCAGAAAAACCGTTTAGATAAACGCGCACAACCTCCCCGGCAGCGGCGCCAAATTTTGATTGAGGCAAAAGCAGTCAACTTAATTCAACCACGGATGTGGTCAAACAAGTCAAACTCCTAAGGCTCAATGCTCCGCGGAAGTATAAGGTTTTCCCGGGTCGTTTAAGTCCCGACGAGGTGTGAATTGTAAACAAACGGTTATTTGATCGGGTGAATTTGGATGAGAAAAAGGTTTGTGTGTGATTGAACTATAGAATCTACAAGAGAATAGCTTAAATAAGCTATGTGAATAAGACGGGAAAGTTTGAAAACCCAGAAACGTTTAAAACTTAAAAACGCGTACGTTACGTTTAAATAAAACGTAGACGTACGAAATAAAACGCGAGTTTTAACAAAATAAAATACTTACAAAAGTTAAAATCACATTTTTACAATCCTAATAATAAAAGAAACTTTTTAGAAAATTAAAATTACTTTTTACACTATTTAATTAATTACTATTAATTAAAAACTATTTAATACTTATTATTAATACTTAAATAACTAAAATACAATATAATATTATTTAAATACTAAAAAGGTGAAAATAAAATTTCTAAAATTATAAAATAACTAAAAACAAGTTTTAAAAATAAAAATAAGTCTTTTTGTCTTTTTGTGAATTTTCTATTAAATAATTACTAATTAATTACTAATTACTAATTAAACTATTTTAAATTAAGAAAATTACTAAATGAACAGTAAAAATTCTAAGAAAATTTCTAAAATTATTTTACAACATATAAAAGCTATAAAAAATATAAAAACTTGGTTATACTATATAAAAACTAATTATGCTATTTTAAACTTAATATTAATTAATTTCTAATAAAACTAATATTAATTCTAATTAATACTAAATGAGAAAATAAAAATCTAAGAAAATTAATATAAATACTTTAATATAAGATATAATTAATAAAAATATAAAAATGACAAGTACTTAATAAAAATTTAAAAATGAAAATTAAAATTAAATTACATTAAATAGAAACTATCACTTAATTTTAAATTGGTTTTTCTTGGTTTTTCTTTCACAAACTTATTAAATACTTAAAAACAAACACTTTTTGTAAAAACAAAATTTTTGTAAACTTAAAATAAGCTGAAAACAAGCTAAGACTTGAAACAGTTGACTTTGGTCAACTGTGGGAGGAAATGAGCTCAAATTGGCTTAGGTGGGACCCACAATAGCTAAATCTGGTTCCAATAAGTTAGATTAACTTATATAAGCTAGAATAAGCCAAAAGGGAGCACAAAATAAGCAATAAGCACAAGAATAAGCACTTGGCTTATTTGTTTGAAACTGAAAATGGGGACAGACTTAGTGAGCTAAATTAGGTGGGGCCCAGGGTGATTTAGGTCAAACCATTGGTCAAAATCCCAAGCCTGGTAGGGGGAGGGATGAAATGAACCAAGGTTGGTGGTTGTGGTCCACTGGGTTGCTCAGAAAACCACCACCAAGTGGTGGTGGTGGTGGTGTCTGCTGGTGTGCAGGGCAGGGGAGGGGGGTGGTTTGGTTTTGCAGGTCAAGTGGGTGAAGGAGGGAGTAATACGGGGTGAACAGTGGTCGGTTTTGTGTGTGGGTTTGACTGGTCAAAGACCAGGTTAGGATTAGTTTTGTTGGGCTTGTGGTGGGCTTGGGGGGTTGGTAACTGGACTGGGTTTAAGGCTAAAGGGTGGTGTTTGTTTGGTTATAAAAAGGTAAGGGTCCATTTGGTTAAGTAACAAAAAACACAAGGACCAATATTGTAAAACTGAAATTTGGAGGGGGTTGATTAGCAACTTTCAAAAATTTATTATAAGTACCACAATTGATAACTTACAATAATACATGGACCATTAATTAGTTTTTCCATTTTCACACATCCGGGGACCAAAACTGTAAAGTTGCAAAATACAGGGACCAAATATGTAATTTCCACAAACATTATACCCAAGGACCATTTTTGATAAGATATGATTTTTAAGGACCAAAAATGATTTTCCTTTCAAAAATATCCCACCAGGGACCTTTTCTGCCAATATTTGAAACTCCAGGGACCAAAAGTGTAAATTTCCAAAACTTTCCAATTTTTCACCAAAGGACTAAATATGACAACTTATGATTTCAAAAGGACCTTTGGTGATAATTTTCTATATTTTGAATATCCAGGGACTAGATTTGTAATTTTATGAAAGTTGAGGGACTGAAACTGCCAATTTTGCAAACTTTATACGTTTTTCATCTGTTTTTGCTCATTTTGCATCTAAAACATATAAAACACAACTATGAAATATTTTCAGTATTTTGATGCATTACTGAGTGTTTTTGTATGTTTTGCAGTTCATATTAGACCAAAAATGATGAGTGTTTGAGCACTCATCAGTCACCTACCTTAGTCTTTCAGAACGCCTTGGTATTTGTGAAGGACATAGTCTTAGTATAACTGAGCTGAGTATTTCAAAATTCATGGAACCTCGGTGGGATATAGACTGGTCATCTATATTCGACCCGGGATAGTGAGATATAGGCTGACCACCTATGTCTGACTCAGAGATGAATTTTGCAACACTGAGAATGGTTATAATAAAATTTTGTCTGGATTAAATTCTCTACCCAATTTCCAAATGTTTCGTTCATGTGTGCGTACTTACTTTCATCACAATCTCATTATGTCGCAGCTGTCACAGTCTTTTCCCTTCTCACCATCACTATCATTTCCTTTCCCACCCCCATATATATATAGGAATTAGCTGACACTATATAGTTTCCTATGTCACTCATCACTCATTACTCCCAATATTGATAAGCGGATATTATCAATGACCTCCCTAGGAAAGACTTCCCATACCATATATAAGGAGGATCCCTAGGTACATTATGACCATTTAAAACTCAACAGAAATCTCAGGATATCACAAAACCACTCGAGCCACGTCAACTCGTCATATCGCAACATCAACCTTTCATTCTATAATAACCCACTCTCGAACATCTACTACTAGGAAACGTCTTAATTATGTCTCACCCTTCTTTTCTCGTTTTGAAGAGCTATGCCGCCAAGGAAAGTTAAAGCTACTCCAACTATGACACCTGTTGCTATTCGGAAATTGGTTAAGGATAGTATCGCCGAAGCTCTAGAGATCGAGAGAGCTGAGGTAGCTGCAAGGGCTGCTGGGGCTGCATTACAGACAGGGACAGATGGACAATCCGATAATAAGCGCGAATGTACTTGGAAGAATTTTAAGGTTAGTGATCCCATCAAGTTTAAGGGCACTGAAGGAGCGGTTGCTTTGATTCGCTGGTTCGAAAAGACTGAGAATGTGTTCCTCATGTGCAACTGTCCTGATGGCAGCAAGGTAAAATTCGCTACTGGCATGCTTTTGGATGAAGCTATGTCATGGTGGAATTCTTATGCTCAACCAATGGGTATGGAAAATGCCTACAAGCTCACCTGGGAGCAATTCAAGAAATTGATGACTGATAAGTATTGCCCTCGTACTGAGGTGCAGAAGTTGGAAACAGAGTTTTATAAGCTAGTGACAGCAGGTAATGATATCGAGGCATATATCCGAAGGTTTCAGGAGTTGGCTATGCTATGTCCAACTATGGTTCCAGATAATGAAAAGTTGTTAGAAAATTTCATCGGTGGACTACCGCGCAACATCAGTGGGAACGTAATTGCTTCTAAATCAGACACACTGGAGGAAGCTATCAGAATGTCTCAAAAGCTTATGGCTCAAGTGATGAAGCAAGAAACTACTGTCAACAACAACAACGAAAACAAGAGGAAAAGGGATGACAACCAAGGAGACGATTGATTGAGCCCGAACTACCTAACTTAAATTAACCAAGGAATGGTCAACAAAGTCAGACAGCATAGATCAATGCTCCGCGGAAGTATAAGGTTTCCCCGGGTCGTATGTCCCGACGAGGTGTGAATTGTTAATAAACGGTTTCGTGATCGGGTGAATTTGGATGAGAAAGGGGTTTGTATGTGATTGAGCTATGGAATCTACAGTGAAATAGCTTAAACAAGCTATTTGAATAAGACGGGAAGCTAAGAAAAACCAGAAACGATTTAAACCTAAAAACGCGTACGTTACGTTTTAAATAAAACGTAAACGTACGAAATAAAACGCGAGTTTTAACGAAATAAAATACTTACAAAAGTGAAAATCACATTTTTACAATCCTAATAATAAAAGAAACTTTTTAGAAAATTAAAATTACTTTTTATACTATTTAATTATTTAATATTAATTAAAAACTATTTAATACTTATTATTAATATTAAAACAACTTAAATATAATACAATATTAATTAAATACTAAAAAGGTGAAAATAAAATTCCTAAAATTATAAAATAACTAAAAATAAGTTTTAAAATTAAAAATAAGTATTTTTGTCTTTTTGTGAATTTTATATTAATTAACTACTAATTAAATACTAATTATCTAATTAACTATTTTAAATTAAGAAAATTACTGAATTAACAGTAAAAATTCTAAGAAAATTTCTAAAATTATTTTACAACATATAAAAGCTATAAAAAATATAAAAACTAGATTTTACTTAATAAAAACTAATTATGCTATTTTAGACTTAATATTAATTAATAATTAATAAAACTAAAATTAATTCTAATAAATACCAAATGGTAAAATAAAAATCTGAAAAATTTATTATAAATACTTTAACTTAAGAGGAAATTAAGAAAAATATAAAAATGACAAGTACTTAATTAAAATCTAAAAATGAAAAATAAAATTTAAATAAAATTAAATAGAAACTATCACTTAGAAATTAAGTTGGATTTTCTGGATTTTTACTTTACAAACCTATTTTATAACTCAAAACAAAGACTTTTTATGAAAACAACTTTTTTAGAACTTAATAATAAGCTGTGAACAAGCTAAAGATTGGGACATGTTTGTTTGACCGAAGTTAACGACGGGGTAATATTATTTTTTTTGGGAGTGGGCCGGATGGTGGGATGGTTGGGACTTGGTGGATCAGGGGTGTACATGGGCCTGGGTTTGGTTTTAGTATAGTTTGGTTTTGGTTTTTGTTAACTTTTAAATAATAAGGACCAATTATGTAGTTTGGTGAAAGTGAGGGGCCAAAGTTGTAATTATGCCAAAATATCATAAAGGACCAATCATGCATAGATTAAATATCCAAAACCCATTTTTGCAATTTTTGTACTTTTCAAAATTCCCGGGGACCATTTATGTCAAAATTCAAAATCCGGGGACTAGAATTGCCAAATTGTGAAAATATTTTATCCAAGGACCAAATTTGAACATTTTTGAACTTCCAAGGACTAAAAATAATTTTTTATCCAAAAATATCCCACCAGGGACTAAATCTGCCAAAATCTGAAACTCCAGGGACTAAACTGTAAATTTCCAAAACTTTCCAATTTTTCACCAAAGGACTAAATATGACATTTTATGATTTCAAAATGACCTTTGGTGATAATTTTCTATATTTTGAATATCCAGGGACTAGATTTGTAATTTTATGAAAGTTGGGGGGACTGAAACTGCCAATTTTGCAAACTTTGTGCGTTTTTCATTTGTTTTTGCTCATTTTGCATCTAAAATATATAAAACACAATTATGAAATATTTTCAGTATTTTGATGCATTACTGAGTGTTTTTGTATGTTTTGCAGTTCATATTAGACAAAAAATGATGAGTGTTTGAGCACTCATCAATCCCCCACACTAAACTATTGCTAGTCCCTAGCAATACTGTTTTGAAAACTTGATGGATTTGAAAAACTCTTTACCAAAAGCCATCACTTCTGGAGTAGCCAGGTGTAAGAACTGTGGCACACCTGATAACCGTGTGATTTTGAGCAAACCACCAGCTGTCAACGGATTTGAGTAGTCTTTACCAAAAGCCGTTTGCTTCTGGACTAGCCAGCTCTTGATGGAATAGTCAACATCTTGGTGAGCTGATTACCAATTATGGATTTTCCACGGCCTTTACCGCAAGGCATAATTTTGCGGGCTAGCCAACTCATTTGTTTTCGGGGAGTTGATGAACCACACAATTTTGGGCAAATTGCCAGCCGTAAACGGATTTGAGATGTCTTTACCAAGAGCCGTTTGCTCCTGGACTAGCCAATCCCTTCTGTCGCTTAGACAAGGCGGACTGATTACCACAAAAATTTTTAAGCACCAGTGAAAAATTTTTGAAAATTTTGACATTTTGGCTAAAAACGGGGGTATTATATAGTAAAATGTGATAAAATTCGCTAGAATAGCGAATACCCCCCCCCCCCCCCCCCACACTAAGCATGAATATTGTCCTCAATATTCAAAATCCCGGCTATTATGCTGACATTTTGAACGTAAAAGGGCAACATTACAAGCTAAGCGTGGAAAACACCATTTTGTATTTTCACTCATTTGTAATCATAGCATGGGGGACACCCCCACACTTAGGGTGAAAACCCTATATGCCTGCTACTGTTTTTGTTTACCGAGTCGCTAGCTTGACTCGACCCCGAATTCATTTGTCCTTGGGGAAGCATGATGTGGAAGGAACAATCTCAATCGGACTTTCATTCAAAATGTTTGGACAAACATATGAAGCACGTGAAAGTTCCACACCGATGAGATAAGTATCCGGCTCAAGATAATGATACATGAAAATGCCGGGATCAAATATAGTGTCCTCACTCCCGAAGGATTGAAGAACAGGAGAAGTCACCCTGTAGGTGAAGAAAAGGAAGAAAATCATGATAAAAAGCATGATTTGATCTTCTTCCTCAAGAGGAGGCTCCGTAGCCTGAGTTTGGATTTCAAAGGGTAAGCTCGTAAACAACCCGGGAGGGTGGGTGGGAATTTGCAAATTCTCAAGATTGAGAGCATCTCCCCCCGGGATATCAAACTCCGGAGGAGTCGTAACATGATGAGTGAGTTCACCGGATAACTCCTCATGAAGAGAATTATTCACAAGATGTGAATTTGTGAACTCATGTTCCATTGTGGACTCATCACAATCCTCGTCAAAGATTGGATTATTAGAAATCATAGTGAATTCAGAATCGAATTCAAATAGAGGATTGGTGAGAGTCGTATTGAATGTTTCGGGAACAAAGAGATTATCATTCTCTATTGGACTGCTGGGATCAGAAGTGAGTGACGGATCATGATATAGGAGACTTTCAATTTCTCCCAGATCGGCTTCGAAGTCAAGGAGACCATCATCACCTTCCAATGAAAGTGGATTGATGTGAGCAAGTTCATCAGCGAACTCCTCAAGAAGAGGATCAACATCAGAATGAGGCAGTGGTGCCTCGATATACTCAATGTCTCCATGAGATATACAATCATCGCTAAAATCTGAGAATGTCTCAAAATGATCGTTAGGACACTCAAGAAGTGAGGGAATATCACATACATGATCCAAAGTTCCCTGTGACTCTCCTGGGATTGGGACAAGGATCTCAACACTAGACTTAATTACTTTGTCCAATTCCATTTCTGGAATAGTGCTAAGATGCTTATCCCCCATGATCGGAGAGTGAGTGTGAACCTCGGGTGTGATAATAGCAGACTGAGGGAGATACAAAAGATTAGCACACATAGATTCTATATTTTTCATGTGTTCTTCTGCTAGCAATTCTTGCATACTTTTATCTCCCTGTGCTTCCATGGAAGGAATCTCAACTGATGAACTGGATGAATCTTTGTAATATTCTTTCATTTGAATAGAATCCTCATCATCATCGTCATCATGAAGAGCAGCATAGCGAAGATTGGCACGTATTTTAGCCGCTCTTTGCTCAGCAAGCAATTCTTCCATGCTCTTTTCGTTTCTGGCCTCTCGTTCTTCAGCAAGTAATTCTGCCATAGATTTCTCACGAGATCTTTGAAACGATGAAGTAGCCAACTCCTCCTTAAGATCTTTCAATATCTCAAGAACCTCTATTAAAATGTCTTGCTCAGTAACAAGAGGAGTTGCTTGGGTTATTTTGCACTGTGGAGGTGGGTCTGAAAACGAATAGTCGTAATTGTTACAAGGAAACGGATTCCCTGTTTGACAATCAGAGCTAGTGTGTGGACCTCCACAATACTCACAACAGTAAAACTGATGTGGCTGTGAGTCGTATGTGCTTGTGTCATAATTGTTATCAGGAAACTGCTCATAGACAAGCGTGCTTCCTGATTGACAATCAGAACTGTAGTGCGAACCACCACAGTACTCACAACAGTAAAACTGCTGAGACTGATGGTGTGGTAGCTGGTGGAATGAATCAGTGGTGTCATGGTAAGAATAGGGATCTTGGTTATAGACAGACCCGTTTCCTGACTCTACCATGCCACAACCGGGGCAATTACCACCATTATGAGAACTACCACACCACTGGCAAACCATAAAGTGTGGATAAGACATAGAAAGAATCAAATGTGTATAGAGGGTGAGGAAATGAGAATCAAAGGGGTAAGAGGGTAAAGGTGAGTATTTTTGGGTTTTTGGGTAAACATTTTGTACAAAGGATAAAGAAAATCTTTTTGGGTTTTGTTTTTATGAAAATATGAACAAGGATGGATAAATGTACAATGGAACGAATTCCAAAGACACTAATCAGAAAAACCGTTTAGATACGCACACAACCTCCCCGGCAGCGGCGCCAAAAGTTGATTGCGCCCGAACTACCTAACTTAAATTAACCAAGGAATGGTCAACAAAGTCAGACAGCATAGATCAATGCTCCGCGGAAGTATAAGGTTTCCCCGGGTCGTATGTCCCGACGAGGTGTGAATTGTTAATAAACGGTTTCGTGATCGGGTGAATTTGGATGAGAAAGGGGTTTGTATGTGATTGAGCTATGGAATCTACAGTGAAATAGCTTAAACAAGCTATTTGAATAAGACGGGAAGCTAAGAAAAACCAGAAACGATTTAAACCTAAAAACGCGTACGTTACGTTTTAAATAAAACGTAAACGTACGAAATAAAACGCGAGTTTTAACGAAATAAAATACTTACAAAAGTGAAAATCACATTTTTACAATCCTAATAATAAAAGAAACTTTTTAGAAAATTAAAATTACTTTTTATACTATTTAATTATTTAATATTAATTAAAAACTATTTAATACTTATTATTAATATTAAAACAACTTAAATATAATACAATATTAATTAAATACTAAAAAGGTGAAAATAAAATTCCTAAAATTATAAAATAACTAAAAATAAGTTTTAAAATTAAAAATAAGTATTTTTGTCTTTTTGTGAATTTTATATTAATTAACTACTAATTAAATACTAATTATCTAATTAACTATTTTAAATTAAGAAAATTACTGAATTAACAGTAAAAATTCTAAGAAAATTTCTAAAATTATTTTACAACATATAAAAGCTATAAAAAATATAAAAACTAGATTTTACTTAATAAAAACTAATTATGCTATTTTAGACTTAATATTAATTAATAATTAATAAAACTAAAATTAATTCTAATAAATACCAAATGGTAAAATAAAAATCTGAAAAATTTATTATAAATACTTTAACTTAAGAGGAAATTAAGAAAAATATAAAAATGACAAGTACTTAATTAAAATCTAAAAATGAAAAATAAAATTTAAATAAAATTAAATAGAAACTATCACTTAGAAATTAAGTTGGATTTTCTGGATTTTTACTTTACAAACCTATTTTATAACTCAAAACAAAGACTTTTTATGAAAACAACTTTTTTAGAACTTAATAATAAGCTGTGAACAAGCTAAAGATTGGGACAGTTGACTTTCATTGACCAAACAAGGAATTGAGCTTGAACCAGCTTGTGTGGGGCCCACAATGGGTCATTCAGGTGTAAATAAGCTTATGGGACATGTTTGAGCTAGAATCAACAAGTAGGGTTCACAGAATAAGCTGAATAAGCACAATAAGCACTTGCATACTTTGCTTGGAACTGAAAAGATGGACAGATTACAAGGGCTACTCCAGGTGGGGTCCACAGGGTTTGAGGTCAAAGCTATGGTCAATTTATAAAGCCTACAAGGGGGGGGGTTGAAATTAGCAAGTTGGATGAGCTGGGGCCCACTGGTTTGGCTGGAAAACCACCACCAAGTGGTGGTGGTGGTGGTGGGGGTGCTGCTGATGCAGGGGAGTTATGCCCCCTGCAAGTGTCTTTTGGGCAATGTGGGGCCCAGGGATAAAATCACAAAAATCTACCCAAGATGGAATGGTGAAGGAGAGGTGGTATGCTATCAATGGAAACAAGTTTCACATTCTAAATCAACTCACAAAAATCACAATAATTGTTTGAACTTTTGCAAAAATCTGAGTTTGTGCACTTTTGACTTTTTCTGAAAACCTAATACTTTGACTAATATGAACTTTGGTCTTAATCTTCTGATTGATTATGTTGTAATAAGGTATTTAGAGAGTGAACTAAGCTTGAAAAACAATTTCCTAATCAAAATGGGTGGGTTTTGAACCCAACTGACCCAACAGTTGACTGTTAGGGGTATAGGATTGTGATTTTGACTTTGGGCAGTTAGAACTAGGATTTAAAGCTTATGCTATACTAACACAACCTAATATGACATGTTTACATAAGTTTTAACCACTAGACATCCTAAATGCACAGGGTAATCCCCTGTGCCAAACACCCCTTTAACTTAAACCAACTTGAGTTGTGATGTGTAATGTTGAGCTAGAGTACATAAAAGCTATTCCTAAACATCTAAACAACTTTAATAAGCAATACTAAATACAAATAAGCTAAAAGCTACAGTACATCAACTAGAATAAAGGAAAATGTATAAAACTAAAATATAAGCTTACTTGAAGGGCAAAATGAAAGTGGAAATGGTTCTGAGCTGATGAGATAAGCTCACCAAAGCTATAAGACAGCTTAATGAGCTTATCCAGAGGAAGTTTGAGCTTTTACAAGCTTATGACCACAGCTTATTGCTCCCTTTTTTATTTTTGCACTATTTTTCTTTATTATTATTATTTTTTCTTTTATTTTCAGATTTTGAAACAAGTTTGTTTATAAGGCTTTAAAACTTTGAAAAGCTTAAGATTAAGCTTAGATGAGCTTACACAAACACTAATCAACAACTGTTAATGATTTAACAATAATTTTGGGAGTTAAAAGAAATGCAAATTTGGAATTTCAATGACAAGATATGACATTAACTTCAAATGAGATTAAAATTATACAAAACAACTTGAACACAATTGAGTTTAGCTAAAATTACAACAGAATTTGGAAATTAATTTAAAACATAAAAACTAAATTATACTAAAACTAAACTACACTAACTACTGCTTCTTTCTCTTCTTTTCTTTTCTTTTATAGTCCCTGCAGTCTCTCTCTATCTTTCCCACAACTCTTTAGAGCCCTTGGATGAGCCAATTAGATCATGGCCGTTTGATTTGGTTTTGGCGGGTAAAAGAGTTTAGGCAGTTGGGTGGGTTAGGTTAGGTAGGTGGATGTATTAATTGAGGAGGGGGAAATTGGGAGACACAAGGGAGTGTTGGTGAGGGTTTAGTGGAAAAGTAGGAGGGGGGAGATTCCTGGTTTCGTGGGATATGTTGGGGGGGGGGGGGAAAGGTGATGAACAGTGGTTTGGCTTGTTTGTTTGACCGAAGTCAACGACGGGGTAATATTATTTTTTTTTGGAGTGGGCCGGATGGTGGGATGGTTGGGCCTTGGTGGATCAGGGGTGTACATGGGCCTGGGTTTGGTTTTAGTATAGTTTGGTTTTGGTTTTTGTTAACTTTTAAATAATAAGGACCAATTATGTAGTTTGGTGAAAGTGAGGGGCCAAAGTTGTAATTATGCCAAAATATCATAAAGGACCAATCATGCATAGATTAAATATCCAAAACCCATTTTTGCAATTTTTGTACTTTTCAAAATTCCCGGGGACCATTTATGTCAAAATTCAAAATCCGGGGACTAGAATTGCCAAATTGTGAAAATATTTTATCCAAGGACCAAATTTGAACATTTTTGAACTTCCAAGGACTAAAAATAATTTTTTATCCAAAAATATCCCACCAGGGACTAAATCTGCCAAAATCTGAAACTCCAGGGACTAAACTGTAAATTTCCAAAACTTTCCAATTTTTCACCAAAGGACTAAATATGACATTTTATGATTTCAAAATGACCTTTGGTGATAATTTTCTATATTTTGAATATCCAGGGACTAGATTTGTAATTTTATGAAAGTTGGGGGACTGAAACTGCCAATTTTGCAAACTTTGCGCGTTTTTCATTTGTTTTTGCTCATTTTGCATCTAAAACATATAAAACACAATTATGAAATATTTTCAGTATTTTGATGCATTACTGAGTGTTTTTGTATGTTTTGCAGTTCATATTAGACCAAAAATGGTGAGTGTTTGAGCACTCATCAACGATCAAGTATGGCAGCCAAACAAACAACATGAAGTGGTTAGGGCCTACGTTGCAAAGCCAAGTGAAAAGAAAGGTTACCAGGGTACCCTACCCAAATGCAACAAGTGTCAGAATCATCATAACCATGGACCTTGTCTTAATCCATGTGGCAACTGTAAGAAGGTTGGTCATGCGACTTGGGAATGCAAATTTCCAATCATTACCGGAGATCAGAAACCCTCAGTGACATGTTTTGGCTGTGGAGAAATAGGGCATTACAGGAATGAATGCCCAAAACAAGGAAACCAAGAGAAAGGGAACAAAGGCGGAAGGGCTCGTGGGAGAGCCTAGGTCATCGGAGAAGGAAATGGTCCGCACATCAACAACGCTGAGGACGACAACAATGTTCAAGAATCGAGAACTTCTGTCTTAAAAATAAACCAAAGCCTAAACTCTCTTGTGTTGTATTTTTTTTGTGTTTAATTCTACGTTCTATCGTATAAGTTTCATGTACTATTAACGAATTCCGATCTAATGAATATTCTATCTTTTACCACCGCAAACTCCTAACGATTTCATTAAGATTCCTTTGGAACTACACCACCTATCATCTGCAGACCAATGGCCAGGATTAGAGAACGACTCAAACATAGGGAGATATACTCAGAACAGGAGTGATTGACTCTAGAAATGGTTGGACTAACCATTTGCCATAAATCAGATTCCTTTATAACCATAGTTACCACACGAGCTTAGAGACTATACCATTTGATGCACTCTATGGTCGAAGTGCCAACATCCAAGGACGGATCGAAATTTAGAAAAGCCCAACTCGTTAGTCCAGTAAGCATTCATGAAATAACCAGAGAATTTCTTACGAGTCAAGAATCAGATACAAGTTCAATAAGTTGTAAACCCTTAGAATTTCAAGTTAATGGCAAGATATTGTTGAAAGTTTTCCCTAGGAAAGGAATGATACCATTAAGAAAAATTTGGGAAGAAAAACCCGGGATTCAGATAGTATGGGTCTAGAGGCCTACAGACTTGAACTCCCACAGAGCTCAGTAGCTTACACAATAAATATCATCATCTTTTCACCAATATCACTCTAGAGACCAACACAAACTGAACTTCGGGACGAAGTTCCTGTTAGAAGGGAAGACTGTCACAACCCGCATTTTCAGGTCATTTTCCAAATCCCGACAATTTTACTATTCATCGGTTACTATTCACAGTTTACTATTCACCGGTCACTATTCATCATTTTACTATTCATCATTTTCGGAGTCCGTTTGTGATTCCGAAAAACGTTACTATTCACATGACACTATTCATCCCGAGAGAAGAATCACTATTCATGGTCGTCATTCATTTCATCGTAAACTGGGTTACGGGTATTCAAATTCGCAAAACCGGATTGGTTTATGTGCGAATTCATTTCATTAGTGCTAAGGACATTGCATACAGACTAGGGATAGTCTATATATCATCACAATGTCATTTACATGTTATACCACTCTTAGGATTTGCAAATTAATATATTTATTATATTAAACGTTTTACATATTTTAATTTCTCAATAAATATTAACGCCCAATTAATATTACGCGACGAATATATCAGAATATTCCCACAACGGTCCCGACATATTTTTATTTACAATATTTCATCATATAAGTCATAAAACTTATTTACCTTGTACTTTGGTAATTTATTTTATTATTAACGTAAGTTTAATAATTTTACGACGCATTTCGTGGAAATTATACAATGATCACCCGAACACCCAATATTTATACCCAACATATTTTTATAATTATGACAACTTTATTTTATCCCGGTTAACTCTGTCAAAATTTATTTTTAGTTAACCCGGTACCCGGTACACCTTAAAACCACAACTACACTCAAAATACTACACCAAATATCCAACAAATACTTCCAATACCCATCCTTTTCTTCTTACACACCCTTTGCCGCCCCTCCCCCTAGCCATAATATTTCTTACATCTTTGAATTTCATTTACCCACTCCATTATTGATTAGATCTTGCAACTTGATTCACAATGTCATACAAGTAACCTATACTCACACATTTGCTCATTTCTCACAAGTTATCAAAAATCATACACTCTCTTTTTCTCTCTATCATCCCACGGCAAGAACAAGAGGAGAAGCAAGCCAAGAAATTTTTATAAGCTCAAGTAATACTCTAGTTTATTTAGTAACTCTTGTAAGGTTTGAAACACAACATAAGGATTCTAAGGTTTTGATCATCTAAGATCACCAATCATTCAAAGTAAGTTTAAAAAACTCATTTTCATAATTTTACAAGTTTATACAAGATCCATATGATATATATACTAGATCTACATGCATATGCTATTTATACCACTTTATTTTACAAACTTTTAACTTTGAAAGCCTAGAAAGTGATTATAGTTAGATCCTTGTTAGATCCACTTGATTTATGAGGTTTAGGAACCCATGACACCCTAAGAAGGTGTATGGTAGGAATAGACTAGTTTTGTGGTGATTGAAAGTGGTTTGGATGAAGTTAGAAACTAGGAAAATCTATTTTTGACACTTTAAAAATGTTGCTGTCCCTTTTTGGCAAACGTGGAAAGATCAGGGGCAAGGGTGTAGCTTTTGACCAAAGATTTAGAAAATACTCTCCGATACGAAACTATAGCCGAAAACGGGGATAAAAACGAGTTAATAACGAAGGAGATATGATTTTTGTAAATTTAACGACGAAAACTATTTTCTGAAAAATTGCATGCTGTTTGACAGTTTTCGACGGGCAAATAGAGGCGTTAAACGTAACCTAGAGGAGCCGAGCTATCGAAAATATATTAGTACTTACTAAAACGAATCCGTGGACATAAAGAATGAGGAAAATGAACTTAAAACGACCAAGTTATACACGTTTTAATATCGTCAAAACTATATATATATATTTGGTCACAAATAAAAATAATAACTTACGTACTAAATGGTATATTTTCTAGAAATGTTACTAAGGAATATATTCTTAACAAATGAAAAACGTATGACCCAAGGAATATTCATACGACTTAACGACGTTATTTTAAGATTTTCGATACGAGGAATAGAACGCTAACATTTTTATACGATATATTACGACAAGTTTTTATAACTCCATTGGGACTTATTTTTCCTAAGTATGGAAACTATTTTACTATGACAATAACGAGTATTTCCAAGTCACGAGTGGTATAGGCATCATGTGCACGTGCATTCATTTCATTATGTCATGATCTAAGGTAGATCGTTATTACTCATATTAGGTTGCGGTTAGAGATCGTGCCTCATTTCAGTGTATCCATTCTTGTCATCATAGCTATCGCTCCAGGTGAGTCATAGCCCCTACTATTTTAATTGTTTTGTAAACTCTTTGGGGGAGAATACATGCTCGTTTTACTTAAAACGCATTACTTGTTTTACCTGGTTGATTACTCAAATATTTCCAGCTTTATCTAAATATATATTTGATCACCTGCATTCATTGGTATGTTTGATTATCTATATTTCATGGGATTGATCATCCTTGTTTATATGACCTTATAGTCACCAATTTTTCCTATATGTTCCTTGTAGTATTGTGGTATTCCCCACTTGGCTGTGATGTCAAACGTAATATTGCTGTTTTCCTACTTGACTAATTTTATATGACCTCATTGTCATTATTATTTATCTGGCGACATTGTCAGCATTGTTCATCTGGCGACATTGTCAGTATTATTTATCTGGCGACATTGTCAGCATTATTTATCTGGCGACATTGTCAGTATTGTTTAGATAACCTCATTGACTGAATTATTTTATTTATATAGCCGTTTTGCTATATTTATCTGGGAATTTGGATACCAGTATTACTTTTGTTCACGTAGACTTTAACACATTTGGCAGTGGGTTGTAAACACACAGGTTACAAGTCTCTTATGGCGGGACTTGGAACTGAGTGGATTTACGATGCCTTTGCTGGGCGATCTTTTCTCTATAGGCATTATTTGTTAAACAAACTCTATGAACTCACCAACCTCGTGTTGACACTTTAGCATGTATTTTCAGGTATTAAGCAATGGCACGCTACTGGAGGTTTTGGCAGGGCATGGCATGGTCATAGAAGACTCTGATTATTTATATGGGGACCGTTTTAAACTATTTAAGGGCCTACTTTCGCACTACTTTTAACGATGTAAATTCAACATTTTTGATTAAACGATTTTATTCTAAATGATTAAAATGAAAACCATTTTTGTACTTGTGTCGTGATACCGATTGAGTTACACCCCAGCTACATGTATGCTTCCGCTGGACCCTATTCTGGGGGTGTGACACGTAAGTAGGGCTGTAAATAAACAGAATGTTCAGTAAACTGTGAACATTTCATGGACCGTTTGGTAGAAGTTCGTTTACGGTCGGGTTTATCATAATATAATATTATATATACTATTGATTCAATCATCTCATAACATGTCAACCTTAGCAACTATAGACCAATGCCCATATGATGTCAAATACCTAATACCCATGACCCACCATGTGAATTAGCCATTATCACCGGTCATCCATGGGTTGCATAGACTTGGTAGATGTAAAGTTATAGTGTGAAGGTTATATGAACTGTGTTAAAGTTATTAAAGGTGGGCACGTTCATTTTGACAATTGAGAAGGCCATAAAATCAGTAAGACATTAGTACTATGATGAATACTGTGTGATACTGTCTTTAGGGTCTCTTTAGGTTATATGATACATTTGCGTCTGTGTGTACACGTTTTTCGTCTGTGTGTACATGTTCTCGCCCGTTTTGTCATGCTTTAGTCCCTTTCTACACGCTTTTTTGTCCGTTTCCGTCCTTTTATAGCCGTTTTCATATATTTTAGATGTTTTCCTTCGTTTTCATACGGTTTTGTCTATTTTACACATTATCCTACATTTTCTTACGATTCATACATTTTCTTACTTTCTCACACGTTTTACTCCCGTTTAGTCCGTTTTTTGATGTTAACATCTGTTTACATATGTCTTTATTTGGGTGGCGTTAGATAAGTTGGGCACAGTAAGTCGGTAACCCGACCCTTGTGCACTTTTTTCGTTTTATTCGTTTCGATATGTTTTCATACGTTTTATTACTTTTCGTACTTCTTTGACATTTTTTGTCAGTTTTTATACGTTTTCCCAGCATTTTAGAATCCCGTAAGTAGGGCTGTAACGAAACTGAACGTTTAGTGAACATATAATAAACCATTTGGTAAAAGCTCATTATTGTTCGCTTATTTAGTAATTAAGTTAACGAACATGAACAATATTTATGTTTGCGAATGTCCGATTTTCATTTAAATAATATAAATTTTTTTTTATTTATTATTTTTAAATTTTTTTTAAAAGAAATTTCATTTACTACCACTTTTACCCAAAAAAATTATGCATGCATCTCCCATTTATATCTCACGTAAACTTTAATTCTGGCCATTTGGTTTCACAACAAAATTAAAACACCAACTAACACACACAGGCAACCAAAACGTCATCTCCAACTTGTCTGCACTACAACAGGTTAGGGTTTCATCTTTTTGATCAACATCAAAGTAAACTATTTTATTTCCCTTTTTTATGAACTGGTTTGAAGTGATTTATGCCAAACTTGTTCATAATGTGTCGATCACTTTACCTTATATGTATTGCTCTGATTAACTAATGTGTTCATGTTACTGTAGTTTAAACTCATTTGTGTGAAATGGTTATAAATATTATTTTTGTCATAAGAAGTTGGATGTAGGTTTCCCTCTCAAACACAGTTGATAGCCTAGAAATTAGAATCTAAGAATATGATACTTGCAATGTCAAGTCTAGTAACTTTGTTGATTATTAATGAGATACCTTATTAGGGATTGTTGATAATTTAGGGGAAAATGTTATATATTGAATGGATTGAAGTTGTGGTATAAAATTGGTTATTTCTCTCACAAATAATCAGCTAATTAATCACTTTGGATATGCATTTGACTTATGTTTGTCAATTATAAGCAATGTATTACCTTTTTGGAATGACTGTTTTTCAGTTTGTATTAGCCTGTAGGAATGAGTTGGTTTTGGTCGGGTTCGGTTAGTGCTAGCCTGTAGGAATGAGTTGGTTTCGGTCGGGTTCAGTTTGTATTAGCCTGTAGGAATGAGTTGCTTTCGGTCGGGTTTGGTTTGTATATATAGAATTACTTTAAAGGGAGAATGTTAAAGTATTTGTGTGTTGATCCATTTGGGTTCCATTAGCAAATTTTCATTAGCAAGTAAGGATGCAAATTTAAAGGTTGCCAATTAACAAAAAATTAGACCCCCGCATAGTTTTTCATTTATGATACATAAAGATTTTATGTGTGTTTGAATTTTATAGTATAAACAATGTATTACCTTAACATGTGCCATGTTTTTGTGTAGAAATATGGCCGTTGAATTTGTGATAAGTTTAAACCAAAACACGTTTCCGGAGTCTCAGGTAATCTCACACATACGCCTTAATGACGTTTTATACCATAAATGTTTGTATAATGAATGTCAAATAAATTATTAAAATGCTTTCAGGAACTACCACATGTCTACGCCGAATCATGTTACCATGGAAGGCGGGAGATTTACATCACAAGCGCTCAGCGGGTTCGTTTCAGAGTACAAATAGAGACTGAAACTAACCGCCCCATTGTGCTGACAGGTGAGAGATGGAGAACGTTTGCTTTGGAAAACCTGAGTCGGGTTGTTAGGATGTTGCATTTCGTTGAGGAAGGTGATGACTGCTTCTTTGTTACCGGATACACTCAAGACGGAGCTGAATTTGGTGGCTACCACATGAATGCCGGTCGGGTTTCAAGGTTCCAGTCTTGTGTTTTTTCCTTCTATGATCAGATCCAGGTATTAGAGCTTCATAATTTACTAATCTTATGTCAAACATGTGATTTCATAAGTCGATGAATATTAAATTTTAGTGTACTTATAAGGTTACTCTTAAAATTTATTTGCAGACACTGCCAGCTGCATTCCTTGGTGGCTTATGTAATGCACAGCAGATTAGAATCAAAGTAGACGGGGAAAACTTTGATGTTGGTTTGAATGTTGTTGAAGCGGGAGGAGCCAACGGGCAGCTGCTATATGAGTTGGACCCCGATGATTGGAACAAGCTTGAAGAATCTGTTGGTTTAAAAGCTGGAATGATTCTCATCTTCACAAGGAAGCGCGCAACAAAGTTTTTGCTTACCGGCTTTAGTCGTGAAGGTAGTCTAACTACAGACGCGCATTTCCTTGGTGCCACCAGCTTGCTACCTGATCAGCCCGGCTTTTTATTGACCGAAAGAGGTAAAAATTTACGAAATACTTTCATACTACACGTTATATCTGTCAGTGATTTATTTAGTGATTATAATTAAAATTATTTATAGATGACAATCGCTTGAAGCATATTTGCCAATGGCCTTCACATCAAGACCACTTTGGTGAAGGTCATGCATTCTATAAGAGATTGTCAACAATTCGAGTGAATCAAGAACTTGTACGTATCTCAGCATTCATAGATATTCTTTACTTTTGTTTAATTAGTTGGAACAAACTATATACTTACTAGTAATTTGAACGGTAGGATATCCTGGCAGATTTCCTGTTGCAGCATCCTATCCACCCATACCGGAAGGTCCTCATGAGACATCGTGGTGTCGAATGTTTCATGAGTATGACGATGAAGCCCCACAAAGCCGATCCTGAGATGCCCAGTGGTGTGACTGTCTATGGGATGTGGAGGAAGTTTGCCGCTGATTGCTCTTTCGCAACAAACAAGCTCATCAGGTTCAAGTTCATGTATTTCAATGTTGATGTCAGTGGTGGTGATCATTTGCAAGACTCTGTGTATCCCGTGTTTCATCTGTGTTAACTTCATTGGATGTGTCCAGCTTCGAACAATTTATGCTTCATTTGAACTCAAACAACATTTATTATATTTTTTGTTAGTAAATACCCCCTTAAGTATATAATTTTTTGGCAGTTATGTGTGTTGTCAACATGCCTTCATTGGGGGTATTTTACTTATGATATATTACTAAATTTGAACAATATTAGTACTGTTATACGTTAGTTAAGTTGAACAATTAGTGTTAATTAGTTACTTTCAGCAATTATGGAATCTAATATAACTCTACTTTTATGAATATGCATGTAATGTAATTTAGTATGTCTTATGCAATCTTGTTAAACTGACATAATTGACATGTTATCTGAAAACAAAATGCTCAATCTTAAACCAATTAACTATCCACAAATTTTTTGATTAGTATTGGGATGGGGTTAATGACATTTTTTGGATGAATAAAATTAAATTAGGCACATTACCAAACTGCTTCTTAAGTCATATTGGAGAGAATTGACAAAATATTTGAAGAACATATTGGAGGGAAAGTTTAAAAATATCTTATCAAAAAAATTTTCTTAAAAAACATAAAAAGGGAAGCTGGGAAATCAAGGGGAACCATAGGCTCGAACCCGAGACCTCACCAGCCTCAACCTTTTGAACGCCTCAACACACCACACCCTTACCACTTGCCCCTGGGACTTCTTCATTTAATATCTTACATTGTTTTGTATATAAACAAACTTTTTAGGCTGTTAGCTTGTTTCTCCTTTTAAGCTTATTACAGCTTATTTAAATAACTTGGTTTGTCACTTTTATTTTTGCTTCAAACTTAAATACTTTAAGTAGTTATTGCACATTTTTCTTGTGTATTCTTGATCAGTTTACTATTTTTTTATCATTTAATTACTTAAAATTAGTTTTTAATTATTAAAAAATAAAATTAAAGTCAAAAAAATAAAATTATTTTTCCTAAAATTATTTTTAGTCATTTAGGACTTAAGAAAAGTTAATTTGCATTTCTAGGCTATAAATTACAAATTACTATTTCCCGGCCTATTAGAATCCTGTGAGTAGCTAGGACTGTGAACGAACTGAACGTTCATTGAACATTTCATGATTTGTTTGGTAAAAGTTCGTTTATGTTTGTTTATTTATTAACTTAACGAACATGATCAATATTTGAAATTAGCTCAGTTAAAACGACCCGGGAATATCTCAGGGAGAGAGCATCTTGACCATTTGTTTGGGTTTTTGATAACATAATATTATACATACGTACTATTCATTGAATCATGTCGTAACATGACATCCTAACAACTATAACCCAATGCCTATATGATGTGAAATACCCATTAATGAATGTGACCAGTTATAACCTACTACCCATGACCCACCATGTGAATCAGCCATTATCACCGGCCATCCATGGGTTGCATAGACTTGGTATGTGTATAGTTATATTGTGAAGGTTATATGAAGTGCGTTAAAGTTATTAAAGGTGGACACGTTAATTTTGACATTTGAGGAGGCCATAAAATCAGTAAAGTCATATGTATTATGATGAAGACTGTGTCATACTGTCGTTAGGGTATCTTTAGGTTATATGATACGTTTGCGTCCGTGTGTACACGTTTCCGTCCATGTTTACACGTTATCCCCCGTTTTGTCATGGATTACTCCTCTCTACACGTTTTTATCCATTTTCGTAGGTTTTTGTCATTTTCATGTTTTTCATACTTTTTCCTCAGTTTTCCTACGTCTTATAATTCTTAGTCGGTTTTTATACATTTTAGTCCGTGTTTACACGTTCTCTCCCGTTTAATCATGTTTTAGACCGTTTCTACATGTTTTATACGTTTTCCTCATTTTTCATATCGTGTTTGTTCATTTGTATGCGCCATGTGGTGATTTTTGTGTTTATACATTTATATGTGTGTTTGGGATAGCGGGTTTGAAGTTATATGGGTGTTTGGGACTGTGTGTAAGCACAATTTCTGTCATGAAAAGTTATATGGGTGTTTTGGAGCAAAAATTTTAATGAAATGTTTAAATTCTTAATTAAAAATTTTGGAGCCAAATTTTTTTGTGAAATGTTTAAATTCTCAAACAAAAATTTAAAAATTAACTCTGGAAATTGTGATTTCCTTAAATGAAAAACTGCCCCATCATATGCCATATTTTTTCTCCAAAAAATCAGCCTTCATTCAATACATTAAATCAATAACTTTTTAAACCATTATTCACCAATTTAGTTTACTATTTTTCTTTTACACATTGCTTCAGACGAATCATGGAAACCCAAGAGAATGATCATGATAATATTGATTTTTCTGATAATGAAAATCCTGACCACACTTTGGGATATGAATCGGAGCAGTATTCTGATGATGGTGAACGTGATAACAACCAATCAAATGGTTATGTCAAAAAGAGGGGCATAACCAGGTTAGCAAAGTTTCGAAGGGAATATGGAAAAGCAGGTGGAGAGAAGCTCAGTGTAACATTTGATGCTATGAATAGGATATCAGGAAAATACCGAGCATTGTTTTCTAGTTTTTTGGGAGACTTGGTTCGTGAGCATGTAGGTGTCAGGATTCTATCTTGTAAGAAGGTTGATTCAGAAGCAAAAGACAAAATGTGGGACAAAATCACGGTAAACCTATACTATTTTTTAACCCAGTAATATAGCATGAAATATATACGTAGCATTTACATTATGTGCAACTAATTAGGAACGTTGTGTTAATCTTTGCAGCGATTTTTTGATGTTGACTTGACAGCCAAAAGGATGTTAATGAATCGTCTTGGTCAACTTCTACGCAATTTTAGAAGTAAATTGACACAAAACTACATATTGCCCAACCTAGAAACACCTTCTAAGCTAAATGAAGTCCTGACTAACTATGATGCAATTATAACAGCCGATGATTGGGTCAATTTTGTAAATTATACACAAAGCGATGAATACAAGGTGTTAATTAGTAATTTTTTATTCAAGTTCAAGTATTTGCTGTTTCCATATATATTAGTTCTATAGTATATCAGCATTACTACATCTAAACGCCTTATGATTTTGTGTTGCAAGGTGAAATCAGTTGCAAAAAAAGTGGCACATTCCAAGTCTCTTTATCAGCATAGAATGGGACGAGGTGGATACGCCCTTGTGATAGATCAAATGGTAACTTGAAACATTTGCACTTAATAGCATCATACTTGCGTTTATATTGGTTTATCTTACGTGTGTATGCATTTGATGTTTATAAGATCGATCGTAAAGAAATTGAACCAGATGAAGAACCACCGCGTACCACGCTGTGGTTGACAGGAAGGAAGAACAAAGACGGAGATTTTTACAATGATGATACTAGAGCCGTGGGAGAAAAAATTGTAAGTTTTACTGCATATTTTATTATAATGTGCATAGTGGGGCTAAAAAGTCTTCTTGCTTATATTAAAGTGGGATCAACATATAATAACCTATTTCCCATATTGTGTGTGAAGAAAGAAATGGAGGACAAGATCAAACAAGGAACCTTGAAGGTTGATCATGGCAGTGATGCCATGACAGTTGTATTAGGTAAGGAAAAGGGAGGATATGCGAGACGAGTGGGAGGTGGAGTAACCTACAGGAGGTATTTTGATCTGCCTCGAAACAAACAACCATCTGATGAAAGAGTGGTGTTACTTCAAAGTGAACTTGAGAATGAGATGTTGATATAAATAAATGACTAAAAACGTTATTCATATCTTTCGATATCTCTATGTTTTGATAATCACAAAACGAAAACTCATCAAACCAAAGATCATGACGTAAACAAGTATTTAGTAGTAAATAATCACTTCTACCATCTAATCACTTAAGGTATGAATAAATAAAGTGTATAATGCATTATAAGATCAAAGGGGTATTAAATTAATTATTACAAAGTTTATTTTAATATATAAACTTATCATATATTTTTGAAAAACACTTTTGGTAATAAAGAAAAATGTTTTAATCACACTAAATATATGAATTCAAAATTTTAACCAAAATCAGTTAGTTTTTCACCAAATAAACTTTCCCCACTAAAAGACAGGATTTCTGGCCGTTACAGCTGGGCGGCCCCCTTAATTATAAGGGGCGGTCCCCTTAATTTTAAGGGGACCGGCACGCTCCAGTTGTCAGAAATCTTTGCCTATAAATACCACCTTAAATCTGAAATTTTTCTCCACCTTTTTGCACTAAAAACTTTCTGATTCAAACCTCCATTTCCATCTTAAAAATTCTTTGATCATATAATTCATAAGCCTTTGTTTCCAAGTGATCCAAAGCCTCATCCATTCAAGTGCAAAGAGAAGAATACTTCTATTTATCAAGACTAGAAGTATTACAACTTAGTATCATCTTGCTATCTAAGTTGTTTGATCATTTCATCTTGTATATCATTCATTCTTTGGTGAATATAGTGTATACATTGGTTAGCTAGATTTAGATATAGGATCTAGATTTATTGAAGGTGTGAATTGATACTAGAAGTGAAGAAGTAGATGTGCATAGGATTAGTGGTAGAAGAAATAAGAAGTGGTAGTATGTTGAAGTAGAGATTAGTTGTGAAGACAAAGTAGTTGAAGCCTTGAAGTTGAGAAGACCTTGAAGCCTAGAAGTTGTGAAGAAGTATATATATCTTGGAGTAGTGGATAGAACTAAGTAGTGAAGGTGTGAAGAAACAAGTGGCGTGAAGAAGAAGAGTTAGGAAGTAGAAAGGTGTGAAGAAGATAGGTGTGAAGTAAAAAGGTGTGAAGAAGAATTGGTGTGAAGTAGATTGGTGTGAAGAAGTTGTGTAGAAGTTGTGACGAAGTTGTGGTGTGTAAGGTTTTCTCCGCCATAAGGGAGGTTTTTGATCTAGTGAAGAAAATTCTCGAGTAGGTGACTCGGGGAGTGGAGTAGGGCAAGGAAGGTGTCCTTGTAGCCGAACCACTATAAATCCTTTGTCTCTCGGTTTGATCTTTCCATCTCTCACTCTTTGATTATTTACTTGTTAGTATTTCATACATAATTATAATTGCTTGTGTTGTGCATATATTGATTTCACATAAAGATCAAACTAGGATTCATTCATAACATTAATTTATAAAAACAAACCAAGTACATAAACTCTTATTAAAACATATATACATATATATGCTAATATATGATATATGAAATTGTAAATTCTTTCCCAACATTATATGTAAGTAGTGTTTATACGAAAACCGTAAATAAACTAGTATCTATATTTTTGCATTAAAGAGTTTTGAAATTTACGTCTATTCTTTAGAAGCAAACTTTTATAAAACAAATAAAACGAAAAAGACGTAAAACTATTCAACCCCCCCCCCTTCTAGTTTTCCACAATTGGTATCAGAGCCACGTCTTGCAAGATTTTTTAAATATATTGTATTTTAAAACTTGTAACGATCTATGGAATTTGAAAAATATCTAGAAGGGGAATTTACGCAAAAACCACCATTATTTGAAAATGATCATTTTCTTGAATGGAAAAATAAATTTGAAAATTATGTGAAATCAATAGATCTTGATCTTTGGCATATCATTTCAATTGGTGATCTTAAACCAACCAAAATGGATTTTGAAAATCAATATAATAATCTTCAAACAAAGATTGATAAAAATATTAAAGCTAAATTACTTATTTTCAAAACTCTACCAAGAGTTGAATATGAAAGATTATTCTTTTGTAAAACGGCAAATGATATTTGAAAATGTCTTTTAAAGTTTCACCAAGAGACATGTAAAACCAAAGATGATAAACTTGATGTTGCACAAGAATTAGTCACTCTAGAAAATTTAATAGATAAATATTTAGTTGAAATAAACACATGTACTACTAGTTCAAATGTGATCATTGAAGGTAGCTGTCACACCCCCAAAATCGGGTCCAGCGGAAGCATACGTGTAGCTGGGGTGTAACTCAATTGGTATTACAACACAAGTTCAGAAATGGTTTTCACTTCGATCATTTAGAATAAAATAGTTTAATCAAAAATGTTAAATTTACATCGTTAAAAGTAGTTCGGAAGTAGGCCCTTAAAAGTAGTTTAAAACGGTCCCCATATAAATAATCAGAGTCTTCTATGACCGTGCCATGCCCTGCCAAAACCTCCTGTAGCGTGCCTAGGGTTAAAACATGAAAATACATGCTAAAGTGTCAACACGAGGTTGGTGAGTTCATAGAGTTTGTTTAACAAATAAAGTTTATGCATATGTATGAAGGTTTCCCAGCAAAGGCATCGTAAATCCACTCAGTTACAAGTCCCGCCATAAGAGCCTTGTAACCTGTGTGTTTACAACCCACTGCTACAATATATAGTTTACACAAAGCACCAGATTATATTCACCCAAGGTCAAGAATAGACACAAGGGCGGGGGCCTCTCCCCAAATAGTACTACGACATCCAAGGTCAAGTATAGACACAAGGGTAGGGGGCATCTTCCCATGAGTACTACCAATACCTCTCCGACAGTATAGAGTATTATGTATGCACGTAAATACGAATCTGGTATTTAAGTTAAGCAAGTATAGTGTAACAAGTATGTATAACGCAATCAAGTTTAATGCCAATCAAGTATAACACAATCAAGTATAAATGTTTCAAGTATCAAGAAAATATGTTTTGAGTATTTGTATAAGTAAGTAAGTAGTTGAGCATGTATCTCCCCCCAAAGAGTTAAAACGAGTATAAAAAGAGTAAAAGCGGGGCTATGACTCACCTGGTGCGATAGCTACGATGACAAAAGTGGATACACAGAAATGAGGTTCGATCTCTAACCGCAACCTAATAGGAATGATAGTGATCTACTTAGATCATGAAAGGATGTAATGAATGCACATGCACATGAAGTCTATACCACTCGTACTTTGAAAGTAATAGTTATCGTTGAAATTCAATGTTTTCCGATACTTGGTGAAAATAAGCCCAATTAGCTTCATAAAGACTAGTCGTGTAATAATATATAAAGTGTTAGTGTTTGGTCTTGGCGTTTTGAAAACCTTGAGATGTCATCTCATTGATGGGTTAATAAACTTTTGATGGTACGTGCCTCAACGGCTAGGAAGGACGGTTCTCCATTGTTCGTTTGGTGTAAGTATATTGTTTAGTGCGCAAAATATTCTCTATTAGAAAAGCTGTCAAAAATATATATAGTTCGTCTAGTTTCAAACGTGTATATCTTAGTCGTTATAAGCCCGTTTTCTATGTTCTTTATATTCCCGGAATCGTGGGACAACATACTAACATATTTTTGATAAGTCGGGATGGCTAGATTTAGTTTTACGCCTCGAAACAGTCGTGACAACTGTTCATCAGCAAAGGATTTTCAGAAAAAATAGTTTTCGTCGTTAAACTCGTTTTTAGCGTATCTCCTTCGTTATTAACTCGTTTTTATCCCCGTTTTCGGCTATAGTTTCGTATCGGAGAGTATTTTCTAAATCTTTGGTCAAAAGTTACACCCTTACCCCTGATCTTTCCACGTTTTCCAAAAAGGGACAGCAGGTTTTTATATATGTTTAGAATCCATTTTTAATGTTCCAAACTAGTTTCTAATCCAACCATACCACTTTCAATCACCACAAATCTAGTCTAATCTTACCATACACCTTCTTAGGGTGTCATGGGTTCCTAAACATCATCAATCTAGTGGATCTAACAAGGATCTAACTATAATCCATTTTTAGAGTTCATAAGTTAGATATATATATAAATGAGTGGTATAAACTAACATATGCATAGAGATCTTGAATAAACAACATGAAACTAGAAAAATGAAAGTATGAAAAGATTAGAAAGATGTTCTTGAGCTTACATGATGATGTGAGGAGGTTTGGATGAAACTATGTAAGAAACCTTGAGTTTTATCACAAAACTCAAACAAGGACAACTAAAGGAACTAGATTAACACTTGATCTTCAAAATTTATGGATTCTTCTTGTGGTTGTTTCTTGGCCGATCCACACACCAAGGGAGGAAGAGAGAAAATGTTTTTGTGCTAGTTGTTTTTGGAATGTATGAAATGAGAGAAATGGGAGGTTGAAATGTATATATAGCTAGATCTAGTCAAAAGTTGGTCTTTGCCATTAATTAGCACATGGTTTAGGGTGGCTAGGGGGGGCAAAAGTGGAAGGAAACATGGAGGAAAGTTTGTGTGCTCAATTAATAATCTTGTCTAATGTGTAAGTATTGGTTAGATATTTTGTATTTTATGTGTTATCGGGTACCGAGTTAACTAAAAATAAATGTTAACGAGGTGAAATAAAATACGACGAAGTTGTAAAAGTTGTAAAATATTATTCCTTGTAAGAATCGGGTGTTGAAATAATTATCGAATTGAAATAACGCAAACCGACAGAGTTATAAGCTACGACCGTACAATGTACCAATTGGTTTCAAAACACTGGTTAAATTAATAATAAAATTTTTATTATTATTATGAGTATAAAAATGTGTTAGGACCATAGTTGAGATTGTCGGATTAATTATTCAAAATAATAGCTCATAAGATAACGTTTATTAGGTTGATAATCGTACGTTTACAAAAATGACGCAACCCACGTATAAATGACAAATTTTCTCCGAAGGTGAATAGTGTTTTATGAATAGTAAAATTTTAAAACGCTTCTCAGAATATCAAACTGACTCCGAAAAAGATGAATAGTAAAATGATGAATAGTGATTGATGAATAGTAACCGATGAATAGTAAATGTGAAAGTTTGGGAAAAAGACCAGAATTTACGAGTTGTGACAGTCTCTACCCCTTAAGGGAACTTCGTCCCGAAGTTCAGTTAACGTTGGTCTCCGAAGTGTTATAAGGGTGAAGATTCATGAGATGAAATGGCTAGTTGACGTGCTTTCAGGCGGTGGTTCACAAGGTGAGGAAAAGTATAAGCGTTCTGACAACGAGGGTATACACACACATAGATGAAGTATTCGGAAATTAAGTAGAGAATTCAATCCAGACAAAATTTTATTATAACCATTCTCAGTGTTGCAAAATTCATTTCTGAGTCGGATATAGGTAGTCAGCCTATGTCCCACTATCCCGGGTTGAATATAGGTGACTAGTCTATATTCCACCGAGGTTCCATGAATTTTGATATACTCAGCTCAGTTATACTAATACTATGTCCTTCACAAATACCAAGACGTTCAGAAAGACTAAGGCAGGTGACCAAACTCGAGGTCAAAAGATGAAACCATGCAGGGAGAAACATAACAGGGTGACATATATGATACGTGAACATGCTTATATGATAGACAATGATAATAAGTGAATATAAAATACCAGATAATGAGACACAAATCTCATCACCTAAGTCAGCAACAAACCACAAGTGAGGCATCAGCTTGGCAGGCAGGCACGTGACGGTCATAGGATTAAGTTTTTCGTAAAAGTAGCTATAGTCTAGGTTTTAAAAACACTTAGTTCGCTATAGCCGAAGCTCTGATACCAATCTGTCACACCCCCAAAATCGGGTCCAGCGGAAGCATACGTGTAGCTGGGGTGTAACTCAATTGGTATTACAACACAAGTTCAGAAATGGTTTTCACTTCGATCATTTAGAATAAAATAGTTTAATCAAAAATGTTAAATTTACATCGTTAAAAGTAGTGCGGAAGTAGGCCCTTAAAAGTAGTTTAAAACGGTCCCCATATAAATAATCAGAGTCTTCTATGACCGTGCCATGCCCTGCCAAAACCTCCTGTAGCGTGCCTAGGGTTAAAACCTGAAAATACATGCTAAAGTGTCAACACGAGGTTGGTGAGTTCATAGAGTTTGTTTAACAAATAAAGTTTATGCATATGTATGAAGGTTTCCCAGCAAAGGCATCGTAAATCCACTCAGTTACAAGTCCCGCCATAAGAGCCTTGTAACCTGTGTGTTTACAACCCACTGCTACAATATATAGTTTACACAAAGCACCAGATTATATTCACCCAAGGTCAAGAATAAACACAAGGGCGGGGGCCTCTCCCCAAATAGTACTACGACATCCAAGGTCAAGTATAGACACAAGGGTAGGGGGCATCTTCCCATGAGTACTACCAATACCTCTCCGACAGTATAGAGTATTATGTATGCACGTAAATACGAATCTGGTATTTAAGTTAAGCAAGTATAGTGTAACAAGTATGTATAACGCAATCAAGTTTAATGCCAATCAAGTATAACACAATCAAGTATAAATGTTTCAAGTATCAAGAAAATATGTTTTGAGTATTTGTATAAGTAAGTAAGTAGTTGAGCATGTATCTCCCCCCAAAGAGTTAAAACGAGTATAAAAAGAGTAAAAGCGGGGCTATGACTCACCTGGTGCGATAGCTACGATGACAAAAGTGGATACACAGAAATGAGGTTCGATCTCTAACCGCAACCTAATAGGAATGATAGTGATCTACTTAGATCATGAAAGGATGTAATGAATGCACATGCACATGAAGTCTATACCACTCGTACTTTGAAAGTAATAGTTATCGTTGAAATTCAATGTTTTCCGATACTTGGTGAAAATAAGCCCAATTAGCTTCGTAAAGACTAGTCGTGTAATAATATATAAAGTGTTAGTGTTTGGTCTTGGCGTTTTGAAAACCTTGAGATGTCATCTCATTGATGGGTTAATAAACTTTTGATGGTACGTGCCTCAACGGCTAGGAAGGACGGTTCTCCATTGTTCGTTTGGTGTAAGTATATTGTTTAGTGCGCAAAATATTCTCTATTAGAAAAGCTGTCAAAAATATATATAGTTCGTCTAGTTTCAAACGTGTATATCTTAGTCGTTATAAGCCCGTTTTCTATGTTCTTTATATTCCCGGAATCGTGGGACAACATACTAACATATTTTTGATAAGTCGGGATGGCTAGATTTAGTTTTACGCCTCGAAACAGTCGTGACAACTGTTCATCAGCAAAGGATTTTCAGAAAAAATAGTTTTCGTCGTTAAACTCGTTTTTAGCGTATCTCCTTCGTTATTAACTCGTTTTTATCCCCGTTTTCGGCTATAGTTTCGTATCGGAGAGTATTTTCTAAATCTTTGGTCAAAAGTTACACCCTTACCCCTGATCTTTCCACGTTTTCCAAAAAGGGACAGCAGGTTTTTATATATGTTTAGAATCCATTTTTAATGTTCCAAACTAGTTTCTAATCCAACCATACCACTTTCAATCACCACAAATCTAGTCTAATCTTACCATACACCTTCTTAGGGTGTCATGGGTTCCTAAACATCATCAATCTAGTGGATCTAACAAGGATCTAACTATAATCCATTTTTAGAGTTCATAAGTTAGATATATATATAAATGAGTGGTATAAACTAACATATGCATAGAGATCTTGAATAAACAACATGAAACTAGAAAAATGAAAGTATGAAAAGATTAGAAAGATGTTCTTGAGCTTACATGATGATGTGAGGAGGTTTGGATGAAACTATGTAAGAAACCTTGAGTTTTATCACAAAACTCAAACAAGGACAACTAAAGGAACTAGATTAACACTTGATCTTCAAAATTTATGGATTCTTCTTGTGGTTGTTTCTTGGCCGATCCACACACCAAGGGAGGAAGAGAGAAAATGTTTTTGTGCTAGTTGTTTTTGGAATGTATGAAATGAGAGAAATGGGAGGTTGAAATGTATATATAGCTAGATCTAGTCAAAAGTTGGTCTTTGCCATTAATTAGCACATGGTTTAGGGTGGCTAGGGGGGGCAAAAGTGGAAGGAAACATGGAGGAAAGTTTGTGTGCTCAATTAATAATCTTGTCTAATGTGTAAGTATTGGTTAGATATTTTGTATTTTATGTGTTATCGGGTACCGAGTTAACTAAAAATAAATGTTAACGAGGTGAAATAAAATACGACGAAGTTGTAAAAGTTGTAAAATATTATTCCTTGTAAGAATCGGGTGTTGAAATAATTATCGAATTGAAATAACGCAAACCGACAGAGTTATAAGCTACGACCGTACAATGTACCAATTGGTTTCAAAACACTGGTTAAATTAATAATAAAATTTTTATTATTATTATGAGTATAAAAATGTGTTAGGATCATAGTTGAGATTGTCGGATTAATTATTCAAAATAATAGCTCATAAGATAACGTTTATTAGGTTGATAATCGTACGTTTACAAAAATGACGCAACCCACATATAAATGACAAATTTTCTCCGGAGGTGAATAGTGTTTTATGAATAGTAAAATTTTAAAACGCTTCTCAGAATATCAAACTGACTCCGAAAAAGATGAATAGTAAAATGATGAATAGTGATCGATGAATAGTAACCGATGAATAGTAAATGTGAAAGTTCGGGAAAAAGACCAGAATTTACGAGTTGTGACAGTAGCAATAACGAAGAAGATGATGAAAATATGGCTTGTGAGAATATTCAAACAAATGTGAATACAAGTATTGATGGCAAGGACTACATGCTTCAAGATCTAAGCGAAACTACAAATAAAACATGGAGCGACATAGATGATGGAATTGATCAACATATAGCATGTGAAGATTGTACAACCACAAATAAGGTACAATCCGAAACCGAACATTTTTGATATGATCAATTTATATTAGAATTTTCAAAATTGGAAAACAACCTCAAACATCTTTGCAACATTGACTCAAAAATTATTTTTAAAATTGGATCTTCAATTTCCGTTGAAAATAACTTTGAAAAAGAAATAATTTTAGAAGATAAAATGTCTAGACTTGAAAGTAATATTGAAATTGATCTTGAATGTAAAAAATGCCAAGATTACAAACATGAAATTAAAATGAAAAATGAAAAAGCAAAAATGTTAGCCAAATTCGAAAATAGTTCTAAATCTTTAAAATATCTACTTAACATTCAAAAGTCATTTTATAATAAAACCAGTTTAGGATTTACCGCAAATGATCTTTAACAAATGTATCAAAACAAATAAAATTTGTTAAACCTAATGGAGAAATTTAGAACTAGTATTATTTACATTCATTATTTTTCACTCTAGTCAAGAAAGTCATTGTTTGTTAGTTAAAACAAACTTTTGATGAATTCTTGTACTTCTTGACAACATCCTCATCATGGGCATTTAAATGCAATGGATGTTCTCAACTAACCATTTCGGACCCATGAGAATCTGGGTACCAAACTCTTTTTCATATTTAGGTAGTTAACGAATGAAGAGACTATTACTTTTTGGATCGCTCACATTGCTCTCCTACATTTGATGACTATTGGTTCCTATTACTCTGATTCACATTCTACACACGTTTTGCTTATGACGTTGTTGCGGTCATTTATTGTTTCGGCGTTTTGTTCTTCACTTTTGGAGTATTGGTTTTATGGTGTGTTCGTTACTACCTCAAGACTAAGGATTCAAGCACAACTATTCTTGATCTACACGACTTGTGATGTTTGTTGTGATCGATTAAGTATTTCGGATCAAGTCTCCTTGATCTGCATTGCGTTGGGATTTTACTTTGCTACTTTGGCATGCTTTGGACATACTTTAAAGATGTCTTCTAACACTCTCATGCCCACTCTTAAAGAAAAGCTGGACCTGAGGTAAGTTTTCTTTTCAAAAACTTGTCAATATCACATTATATTAAAGTATGCTTTAATTAGTATATGAATATGATTAAATTTATAAGTTGCCATGTTCATAGATCATTAATACTTATATATGTATACATGATATTAGGCTAGTTAACCCTCTTGTTGTTAAGTCTATTACCATTCTTCTTATTTATCATTTATCTTGAAAATCATCCATGACCTATAGTAGAATACTTACTATTTGGACTAGATGACTATTCTAGTTGCATTAATATATGTGCTATAATTAAGACTTGCTAGTATCTTAATATTATGATGAGTTTAGTATATATATATATATATATATATATATATATATATATATATATATATATATATATATATATATACATATATCTATCTTGTATCTATAGATGATTTACTTTATCCCTCTCAATCATATTGCATTTAGATCATTAGAATCTACCATCACTCATCCATATCTTTAGTTGCCATTAGAGATGATTATAGGTGACAATGGGCTCAATTGATTCTCTTGAGTATGATAAGTTTCTATTTCAAACAATTCACTTGTAATTTCTTGCTATCAAAATTAAAATATCATGTTTAAAAAACCTGTCGCTTTGAATAATAATCTTTCAAATATCTATCCCATCTTTCTTCAAACAATATGTTTAACTATAAGCTACCATAACTTTATTTTAATCAAAATCAAGATTGGAAAAATTTCTCTTATCCAAATTGTCAACATGTTATGAAGCTAAACTCAATCTATTTTATTCTAATGCACACTTGAATCTATTTCAAAGCATTGTTGAATAAAACTAAAAACGTTTTATTAAAAACATATGTGATTATCTAACATGTGTCATACACTTCTATGGAAATGACATTCACAATTTAATCAAATCATTTCATGAGAATCATGGTTTTCCCATATGGATCTTGTTTGTAACAAGATTTGAAGTCCATATAATCATATTTTCCTACTTGTTACTTGTAAGCACTCATCAATATGTTTGCACTAGCCTACATATTATCATTTTCATGTAGTTGCATATTTAACTAATATGCTTTATTGCTTTCTTGGTTGTTTAACTTAATTGGCCAATAAGTAGATTGCATGTATATTAGAAATTACTTATCTACTTTACTTATTTTTGTAACATTCTCTACATTTATGAATAGTATACCCTATATTGCCTCAAAGAGTTGAACTTACTTGAATCCAAACCCAAAAACACAACCTTTCTGAAAATTTTCTGCCAAAAACCCAATTCTGGTATTCTGGGATTCACCAGATGGGCGGTGTCACACCCCCAAAATACCTGAATGGCAGTGGAATGGAATACCTGGGGGTGACTGTCATAGCACCACAGTTACAGTTATATTGAACGACCTAAAGTGTCGTTTGGAAAAATACATCGTTTGATCATTAAAACATTCAGAGTTTACAAAACATAGGTCCCAAAAAGGTGTTGCAAGTTTATGAAAAATAAGTTCAATCTAGATCAAACGTTTCATAAGTGCAGGAAATATATATGTGTGAGACGCGTCGACACCGTGACTCCATGAAGGTCCAAATGCATGCAAGCAGGAGCTACCTTAATAACCTGAAAATACATTGCTAAAACGTCAACACGAATGTTGGTGAATTCCATAGGTTTGTAAGTTAAATCGTATGTACACTAGCCACAAGTATAGTAAAGTGACAATATGTCAAAATAAAGCTACATTGGCTCTTAAGCTCATGACCCCGAAGCTAGACATAATATTGTATTAGCCCCAAAGGAGTGTTTACCAGACACTCAAATAGATTAGACATGAAATGCATCCGTAATTCCGTTGGAGCAACCCAGACACGGATGGAGGAGTCACCCTCAATAGATCTATTCACTCACTCTTGCTTGGAAATATAATTAACGGTCCATGATAATAAAGGGGACTTAACTTGGTAGTAAGGCAACTTAAGCAATGTATGGAATTTAATACTTGGGCATGTATAAAAATAATTGATGCAATGTATTCTCCCCCGTGGGATTTGAAATCAAAATATTGAATTAAAACGGGGCTATGAAAACTCACCTGAAGTGATAGCACAATGTGATGAAATGATCGGGACAACAAGGCGCGAACAATAGCCGCAACCTAAATGAATGAATATGATCTACTTTAGATCATGAAATGATGTAGTGAATGTTCATGCACATGATACCTATACCACTCGTAACTTGAAAATACTTGTCATTGTGAAAGTAAGGTATTTTCCATACTTAGGAAAAATAAGTCCAACTAGACTTATAAAAACTTGTCGTAATATATCGTATATAAAATGTTAGTGTTATATTTCTCGTTTTGAAAACCTTAAAATAACGTCAATTAGTCGTATAAATAAGCTTTGGGTCATACGTACTTCATTGGTTAAAAATATAGCTCTTTAACAATATTTCTAAAAAATATAGTATTTAGTACATAGTTTATTATTTCCAATTGTAGCTGCCAAAATAATATAGTTTCGCCGATTTTGAAACGTGTATATCTTTGTCGTTTTAAGTTCATTTTCCTCGTTCTTTATATCCACGGATTCGTCTTAATATGTATTAATATATGTTTGATAGTTCGGCTCCTTTAGGTTACGTCTAACGCCTCTCTTTGTCCGTCGAAAATCGTCCAACAGCACGTTAAATTTTCTGAAAATAGTTTTCGTCGTTAAACTTGCAAAAGTCATATCTCCTTCGTTATAAACTCGTTTTAATCCGTTCTTTCGCCAAAAGTTTCGTTTTTGAAAGTATTTTCTAAATATTTGGTCAAAAATTACCCACAATCTACCGATTTTCCCATGTTTATAAAATAATGACAGGAGGTATATATATAGTTTCAAAAATCATTTTCCTAGTTTCAAACTTGTTTTAAATCTAACCAAATCACTTTCAATCACCACCAAACTAATTTATTCTTACCATACACCTTCTTAGGGTGTCATGGGTTCCTAAACATCATCCACCAAGTTAATCTACCAAGGATCTACCTGTAATCTATTTCTAAGGCTTAAAAGATATAAAAGTTTAAATAGAGTGGTATAAACTAACATATGCATGTAGATCTTGTATAAAAATCATATGAACATTATAAAAACTTGGAAAAATTATGAAAATGAGTTTGACATACTTACTTGAAAGATTTGAGAGTTTTTGATGAAAAATACTTAATTATCCTTGAGGTTTTTATTTCAAAACCTTAACTAGGACATAAAATGGATCATGTAAATACTTTGTCTTGAACTTTTTGATGGATCTTGTTGTTGTTGTGGTTATGGCCGTGGGTCATCAAGAGAGAAACAAGAGACATTTTTCTTTTTCTTCTAATGTTTGATAATATGAAAGAAAATAATGAGTTTACTTGACTTTTATGGCATGAAAAATATCTAGGGGACAAATTCCATGACAAAATTAATGTTAGGCTTATAGGAGGTGTGGGCTTGGCGTGTAAAATGAAGCAAGGATGGGAAAGATTGGTTGGATTTTGTGGGTATGTGGGAGATTTTGCAAGACTTTAGTAGATAATATGTAGATATTATTAGTTTTAGAGGATACCGGGTACCGAGTTTGCTAGAATTGAATTTTAACGGTAACAATTAAAATGTGACGACGTTGTAAAAATTATAAAGTTACATTCCTGATGAGAATCGGGTGTTAAAATAATTGTCGTGTTGCAATATCGTAATCCAACGAAATTATTAGCGTATATCGTAAAATATAGCAACGGTCTCAAAACACCAGGTAAATTAATAATATAATTTTTATATCATTATTATGAGTATGAAAATATATTAGGATCGTATTCGGGAGTATCGGACGTGTTAGCCACATATTGGTTGCGTGTTAACGTTTATTTAAAATAAACATACGTAAAAAGTCAATTATACCAAAAATAGTAATTGGAATATCCTACGAGTGGAATAGTATGCAAATGCTATTGTAATGATATGTAAGCCATTTCTAGTCTATATGAAGTGTCCTTACTGATGATGCTTGAACTCGCAGCTTAACCTGACTGGTTACGCGAATGCAAATATGGACGATGCATGAATTCGCCGCTAAACATGACTGGTTACGCGAATGTAAATATTGAAGATGCATGAATTCCAGCTTAACTTGACCGGTTACGCGAATTTAATTACCCGTAAACTAAATTTATGATGAAATGAATAAAGTACATGAATAGTGTTTTCTCTCCGGAACTGAATAGTGTCATGTGAATGGTGTATTTTCTGAACGCTTCTCGGAATCTCAAACTGACTCCAAAAATGATGAATAGTAAAATGATGAATAGTTATCAGTGAATAGTAAATGATGAATAGTAACTTCCCAATATGAATGTGAAATTTCGATATCTGAAAAGGGATTTGAAATTACGAATTGTGACAGTCTTCCCCTCTAAAAGGAACTTCGTCCCGAAGTTCAATTTTGGTTGGTCTCTGAAGTATATTCAGTAAAAAGACGTGGATACTTGAGTTGCATTTGGTCTTCCCATTTCCAAAATAAACTCGAAACTTCTTCGAGAATTCCAGCGAACTTTCACGATAGGAATTCATCTTTGCTTCAACCGTTCGACCTCACGGTCAATGATTTCTACTGGTTCTCCTACCAGGTTTAGGTTTGTCATTGAGTTGGATTCCTTTCAATGGAATCATGAGTCACTAATCTGAAAGTCATTTCTCGGGATTTGGAATTGTGAAACATGTTTGTGTAATCCTGCTACTTTCCAACAAGGCTCATGTCTGAGGGTTACTGGCCTACTCTGTCTGAAATATTAATGGTCCAGTGTACAGCGAATTTAACTTCCCGGATTTTTCTGAATGGTATCATGCCTTTCCTAGGCAGAACTTTTAACGTAACTCTACCACCAATTTGAAATTCTAAGGGTTTACAACTTATCGACTTGTAACTGATTCTTGATTTGCAGGAAATTCCTGGTTATTTCATGAGTGCTTACAGGAATAGTGAGTTTGGCTTTTTCCGCGTTCGGTCCGTATTGATCAGCGCTTCTTGAGGTTTACAATGTAATATGAGTAATATATGTTGCTGAACTCTGCCAGAACTCAAATTTTATATGTCAGCTGGTCTATTCTAAAATGAATCTTAAATGGTTCAATATACTAGAGGTTCAATCCCTCGTGTTACCAAAATTGTATCATGCCTCTACAAGGCAAAGCTTTCAACTTAGTTCGTTCTCCCACTTGAATCTAGATGGTTAGCTGTTTAGAGATACCCAATCCGCATGATGTGCGTCATGCACCAACCTAACTTCTACCAGTTTCTCGTTGCTTGTAACTGGTTCTTGACTTGTGAAATTTCCTTTGTTGTTCCATAGTTTAGTTCTAGACCAGTGAATTTAACTTTCCGATTTTGGTCTGTAAATGGGTAATTGGTACTTCGACCATAAAGTGCCTCAAATAGTGTAGTCTGTACGCTCGTGCGATAACTATCGTTGCAAGCGAATCTGATTTATGATAAATGGTTAGTCCAAATATTTCTAGAGTCAATCGCTCACTCTCTGAGCATATATTTCCTATGTTTGAATTGTCCTCACGATCTGACCATTGGTCTGAGGATGATAGGCGGTGTTTACATCTAAATGGGGTTCCGAAGGAAATCTTAAAATGATTGCTAGAAGTCTGAGGTGATTCGATCACCTTGATCAGGAATAATTGAAACGGTTACAATGAATATGGTGACTAATTCTACAACGTTATACTTTTCGAAAAGGGCGTTATACGAAGAAGATAGAATATGGGTAACACTTTGATTCCTTGTGTTTTGGTCTAATGGATGCTACGACATGTGTCTTTCTTTGCCTATTGTACTTGGTCTCCATTACTGACTTTTGTAATCGATCTATGGTGTCCCTCCTAATTTCCTTCATCACACACTCTAATATTCCTTATTGTCAAATCACAAAGCCCTAAATGCATAAGCTATGTAGTATGGTGATTTGTCTTCAAAATTTATCTCACGATTTTGAGTTTTTGGTCAAAATCTTTTTCTGAATAAACGAATTTAGAAAATGGAACAAATGGTCTACTAAATAATATCTTTCTTGATGATTCAAAATTCAATAGTTATGAAATGTGACGCGGTTTTCAAACATGTTGTGAGTAGGACTGTTTACCAAAGTTTGATGTTTAAATATTTCTCATTGTACTATGGTTCTGCTAAATATTGACTAAAAAGGATCGTATTTATTCAAAATAGGCAATTCAAAATTATTTTCTACGAGATATGTGATTTGTATGAACACAATTTTGAAATCAACTTCATTTAAAAGTAAAAATAGTAACAAGGATAAAATAGTAGGATAGGTAATGTTCGCATAAATGCATAGATGTCTAACGTTCGGTTCCTGATATTGGAAGATGCCTATTGGCGGGTATCTAGCAAAACTACAAGCCTAGGTATTCAACCAACTTAAGTCCTGAAATGGTTTATCATTGAAATTGTCATCATGTTCGCAAAATGAGGGTGTCCATTGATACTATGTCGATGAATGTCTATTTTATTTCCATATGAAGCTGGGGAGATATGCTTGGGCCTGATGCCTCTCTTGATGTATAGGTGAGGTTATCTAGAATTTCTTGAGGATACAACGCCTTAGGGGAATCCATATCGATATCCATAATTCGAATCAATTTTTCTTTGCGTAAACTCACTGCAGGGAAGTTTGCGTATGGATGGGGCCATGTTTAAATGAAATGCTTTACAGTGTCGGTTAAGAGGCTTGGTTTATTTCTATAGTGTTGCTTAGCGTACCATCATAGTGTGTTCGATCATGCAACTCAATCTAGCTAGTACTTTTGAATGATAGTATTGGATAACTAGGTCAGAGATGGTGGTTCGGATGGTCTCGTGGTATCTTAGAATTGTCATTAAGTTATGAATTTTCTTACCGTATACTCCTAATCTAGGTTAGTGGTTCTGAAATTCTTTCATTGTTTTTCTTGTATCGAGGAATCCTCCTAGTAATTGATATGGAAAGTCTCTTCTAGAGAAGTCAATGGAAAAATTCGACTTAATGGCTGAGTGAGTGACAGGTGGGGTAAGTATCCAGGGAGGGTTTGTCAAAAAGAGATATTTATGAAAGACTTTATTTGTTTAAAATGCTTTTGGATGAAGAACGTTATTAATAATCCTTTAAAAAAATTATTTTCTTCATGGCATAATCCAACCTGAATTATACATAGGTGATCAGGCTATGTTTAATTGAGAACTAATGATGCAATGCTTGATTCAATCAAAATAGCATTATTTTTCTCCAAAGTTTTAGTTAGTGTTCAACGTTTTGTTATGAAAAATGGTATTCTAGATATTTCTTTCCAAGGTAACATAAAAATTGTTTCGCGTAATAATAGGAAATACTTGGTTTAATGACGGAAAAAGCAATTTATAGGGTAGCAATAAAATAGCTTATTTTAAAAATTCTGTAAAACAATTTCCCCATATGATAGTAAAATAGCTTGAAGTAAAATTCGTTGAATGGTTTATTGGATACGTGGGTGAATCTTATGGTATGGCAATAGTCTACTAATCCACTTATTTAAAGAATGTAAATATCTTAGTTCATAACAGGGCAGTGGTTTATGATTATGAAGTGGTCGAGAATATGGTAGTGATATTGAGAGCATGAAAGATGAACGTGTCTTTAAGGCATCTACAGTCAACTGAAGGATATAGGGCAGAAATTTGGTGCCAATGATTTGAAGTATTCGAGAATTTATACTAGGTAAAGTTCGCAGGTCCAAATGCGTAATCCCTCTGGGCATGACTAAAATGTATAAAGAATGGAAATTGTTGTACGGGGGATCTGAGTCAAGTAGGTACCACATTGAATGATGTTTGATTTTCCATGAATGCAAGTAAAATGCCTTATGGTCAGGTGAAACTTCTCGATATCCTTTCATGAAAATGAGGTCTTGTCCCAATGTGACTAAGCTATATCGATCTCCGAAAAGAATATAAATTTTGTTGAGTAATTGTACCTTGATCTTTTAATCTAACGAACTTATACTAGCGTGAGGGTCTTATAATATGGAATGAGCGAAAAAGTTGTAATTTCAAGTAGTGGTGTTAAGGCATGGTGTATCAATATTGGCACTCTCTGGTAGACGGGTTTCTTTCGCATCTAAGGTCAAATAGTAAGTAGGTATAGTGGTTGCTTTCGAGATTCGTTCATGAGTTATGCGTGTTCCTTCTTGGAGATATGGTTTCTAAAATTAACAACATTTATTTGAGTGAAACACTGTGAAAATTTGATCATAAATGTATCTTGGAGTGACTTTATTTGAAGTTTGTAATGAATATCGTTATGTAAAGATGTGACTACGAAATATTTTGTATTTTGATAAAAATAATATCTCATATATATATGTCTTTAGAAAAATGGAGTTCAAGAAGATTGTTGCTTAAACAAGAATGAATTTTAATCCAACCATAGAAAATCAATAATTTGTCGTACTTCGTAAGATTTGCAAGAAATATTTTTGTTTTTACAAAAAATTAATTAGACTTTTACTTACTTGAATTGTTATTATCCCCGAAACACGAAAACTAGGGTAGTCACTTTTATCTTGGTCAACATGACCATCTAATCGTAAAGACATCTTCGTCTTTATTTATCCTATTGTCTTACTTGCATCTTTCCAAAGTTGTAATTACATGTCAAATCTACTAATGTGACCACCTTAGTCGGTGTAGTGTTGCTAGAGCGACTAATGATGTAATTATCGACTTAGAATGTGGTGTAATCACGAAATATCATAAATATAATCACAACACCTGAATATAATACATGAAAATTTTGGTCTACATGGACCGATATCATATGTAGCACAACCATACCCATATGGTAGAGTCAATACTTGATGATTCCGTTGTACAACAATCAAAATACTACCAGTTTCTTTGAACTATGCCACACCTCTCGTGGCTAGGATAATAGTAAAAGCTAGCAAAGATATAAGTCTAGTCTAGAGACTTCCTGGTGTCCCTCTGAGTGAAACCAGGTTTGTGGCATCATAAGGTCGAGATAATCCTGAAGTGAAGTCTGGAGTTGTGAATCGATCAAGTCCTAGATAGTGTAGATTCTAAGCCATTCTTGAGGAACCTGCGGATGTTCCTGTTGAGTCCATGATCTTGGTATTATCCACAAGGTGTTATCTAATTCATGGCAAGTGGGAATGGAAAAAGGGAAATGACAATGGTGGTATTCTAAAGGATGAGAATAACATTGATGACAAAGAGATCCTAGTGATGAGTTAGGAGATGATAGTGATAATAGTGAATGGAATACTACCCTCTTTCGCACTATCTCGCGATATCTAAGAGGTAAAACCGAAGTACGCACTATGGGACGACCAATAGTGAAATAAGTAGCTGACGGTGGTGGTAGTACTTGAGTAGTAAGCGCCCTACTAGTGAAGGAAAGAAAACATACTATCTCCCTTGCAATAAGCATCCTAATAGGTCCATTAAGATTTAGTCTGAATACTCTACCAAACGGCATTCTATGTATGGGCTGGATGATAGGAAAACCCTGTTCCTATAACAACTCAATGGTGTTAATGGCAGTGTAAGTGCAACTGGTGGTACAATGGTAGTGGAAGATGACAAGGCATCTTCAATGTCGGAATCCGATGAAAGGATGACAGGGTGAGTATCTGAAGATATGTCACTTGTGAACCAGGTCAATATAATTATATATGAATATGGGTATAAATAACTCGCACAATGTGTGCATGAAACAACATGTATAACGAATATGCACCTATGATGAAATGATGAGATGCTATGATGATGTGGTTATAATCTAGGGTCCAAGATACATCCTAGTTCGCTATAACCTTAGCTTTGATGCCAATCTGTCACACCTCCAAAATACCTGAATGGCAGTGGAATGGAATACCTGGGGGTGACTGTCATAGCACCACAGTTACAGTTATATTGAACGACCTAAAGTGTCATTTGGAAAAATACATCGTTTGATCATTAAAACATTCAGAGTTTACAAAACATAGGTCCCAAAAAGGTGTTGCAAGTTTATGAAAAACAAGTTCAATCTAGATCAAACGTTTCATAAGTGCAGGAAATATATATATGTGAGACGCGTCGACACCGCAACTCCATGAAGGTCCAAATGTATGCAGCAGGAGCTACCTTAATAACCTGAAAATACATTGCTAAAACGTCAACACGAATGTTGGTGAATTCCATAGGTTTGTAAGTTAAATCGTATGTACACTAGCGACAAGTATAGTAAAGTGACAATATGTCAAAATAAAGCTATATTGGCTCTTAAGCTCATGACCCCGAAGCTAGACATAATATTGTATTGGCCCCAAAGGAGTGTTTACCAGACACTCAAATAGATTAGACATGAAATGCATCCGTAATTCCGTTGGAGCAACCCAAACACGGATGGAGGAGTCACCCTCAATAGATCTATTCACTCACTCTTGCTTGGCAATATAATTAACGGTCCATGATAATAAAGAAGACTTAACTTGGTAGTAAGGGAACTTAAGCAATGTATGGAATAATACTTGAGCATGTACAAAAATAATTGATGCAATGTATTCTCCCCCGTGGGATTTAAAATCAAAATATTGAATTAAAACGGGGCTATGAAAACTCACCTGACGTGATAGCACAATGTGATGAAATGATCGGGACAACAAGGCGCAAACACTAGCCGCAACCTAAATGAATGAATACTAGCAGGGTCCCCGCGCGATGCAGCTGCGGGCACCTTGTAATTTAATTTTTTCAGCTAATAATTTATTTTATTTGTACATTTTTTTGCAATAGTTCTGCTGATTAGTTTTTTATAGCAAAAGTTTTATGAAATTTTGCTTAGTTTGTATTATTTTATTTATTATTTTATTGATTTATTTTTAGTAGTTTGCTTGGTTTGTACAATATGTGAACATATTTTAGTTTAGGGAAGTGATTTTCACACTCTCAAAAGTGATTGACACACTTAAATTTTGAGTGTGTTGACATTCATACCCTCACATTATTTGGACTTATTCATATCCTGTAAGGGTATAAATGTCAAGACACTCACATTTTGAGTGTGCCAATCAAATTTGGGAGTGTGCAAATCACCTCCCTTTAGTTTATTATGTTCTTTTTGATAATAAATTTTTGGATATCAAAAATTTCGTTTACCTCGTGTCCGTTCGGGCTCGAGCCCGTTTGACCTGTGCCCGTTCGGGCTCGAGCCCATTTGGCCTATTGCCCGTTCGGGCTTGAATATTTGTATAATATGCTTTATTATTTGTATTAGTGACATTTAATGCAGGAATTGTATTCAAGTTAGTTGTACAATATGCTTGATAATTTGTATTTCTTATGTAAGGGTGTTTTAATAAATGCATTAATTGTATTTAATGTACATAATGATTTATTTATTGTATTTAATATTAGTATTAATTGTATGTTAGAATTAAATATGAGGAGAATTTCTATAAGTAGCATTTGTTGTTGTACTTATAGCTTTAGAAGTTGTAAGGCTTAATTTTAAATATTCTATTAATGGTAGGCGTTAATGCTTTATAATATAGTATGATGATCTACTTTAGATCATGAAATGATGTAGTGAATGTTCATGCACATGATACCTATATCACTCGTAACTTGAAAATACTTGTCATTGTGAAAGTAAGGTATTTTCCATACTTAGGAAAAATAAGTCCAACTAGACTTATAAAAACTTGTCGTAATATATCGTATATAAAATGTTAGTGTTATATTTCTCGTTTTGAAAACCTTAAAATAACGTCAATTACTCGTATAAATAAGCTTTGGGTCATACGTACTTCATTGGTTAAGAATATAGCTCTTTAACAATATTTCTAAAAAATATAGTATTTAGTACGTAGTTTATTATTTCCAATTGTAGCTGCCAAAATAATATAGTTTCGTCGATTTTGAAACGTGTATATCTTTGTCGTTTTAAGTTCATTTTCCTCGTTCTTTATATCCACGGATTCGTCTTAACATGTATTAATATATTTTTGATAGTTTGGCTCCTTTAGGTTACGTCTAACGCCTCTCTTTGTCCGTCGAAAATCGTCCAACAGCACGTTAAATTTTAAGAAAATAGTTTTCGTCGTTAAACTTGCAAAAATCATATCTCCTTCGTTATAAACTCGTTTTAATCCGTTCTTTAGCCAAAAAGTTTTGTTTTTGAAATTATTTTCTAAATATTTGGTCAAAAATTACCCACAATCTACTGATTTTCCCACGTTTTTAAAATAATGACAGTAGGTATATATATAGTTTCAAAAATCGTTTTCCTAGTTTCAAACTTGTTTCAAATCTAACCAAATCACTTTCAATCACCACCAAACTAATTTATTCTTACCATACACCTTCTTAGGGTGTCATGGGTTCCTAAACATCATCCACCAAGTTAATCTACCAAGGATCTACCTGTAATCTATTTCTAAGGCTTAAAAGATATAAAAGTTTAAATAGAGTGGTATAAACTAACATATGCATGTAGATCTTGTATAAAAATCATATGAACATTATAAAAACTTGGAAAAATTATGAAAATGAGTTTGACATACTTACTTGAAAGATTAGAGAGTTTTTGAAGAAAAATACTTAATTATCCTTGAGGTTTTTATTTCAAAACCTTAACTAGGACATAAAATGGATCATGTAAATACTTTGTCTTGAACTTTTTGATGGATCTTCTTGTTGTTGTGGTTATGGCCATGGGTCATCAAGAGAGAAACAAGAGACATTTTTCTTTTTCTTCTAATGTTTGATAATATGAAAGAAAATAATGACTTTACTTGACTTTTATGGCATGAAAAATATCTAGGGGACAAATTCCATGACATAATTAATGTTAGGCTTATAGGAGGTGTGGGCTTGGCGTGTAAAATGAAGCAAGGAAGGGAAAGATTGGTTGGATTTTGTGGGCATGTGGGAGATTTTGCAAGACTTTAGTAGATAATATGTAGATATTATTAGTTTTAGAGGATACCGGGTACCGAGTTTGCTAGAATTGAATTTTTACGGTACCAATTAAAATGTGACGACGTTGTAAAAATTATAAAGTTACATTCCTGATGAGAATCGGGTGTTAAAATAATTGTCGTGTTGAAATATCGTAATCCAACGAAATTATTAGCGTATATCGTAAAATATAGCAACGGTCTCAAAACACCGGGTAAATTAATAATATAATTTTTATATCATTATTATGAGTATGACAATATATTAGGATCGTATTCGGGAGTGTCGGACGTGTTAGCCACATTATTGGTTGCGTGTTAACGTTTATTTAAAATAAACATACGTAAAAAGTCAATTATACCAAAAATAGTAATTGGAATATCCTACGAGTGGAATAGTATGCAAATGCTATTGTAATGATATGTAAGCCATTTCTAGTCCATATGAAGTGTCCTTACTGATGATGCTTGAATTCGCAGCTTAACCTGACTGGTTACGCGAATGCAAATATGGACGATGCATGAATTCGCAGGTAAACCTGACTGGTTACGCGAATGTAAATATTGAAGATGCATGAATTCGCAGCTTAACCTGACCGGTTACGCGAATTTAATTACCCGTAAACTAAATTTATGATGAAATGAATAAAGTACATGAATAGTGTTTTCCATACGGAAATGAATAGTGTCATGTGAATAGTGTATTTTTTGAACGCTTCTCGGAATCTCAAACTGACTCCAAAAATGATGAATAGTAAAATGATGAATAGTTATCGGTGAATAGTAAATGATAAATAGTAATTGGTGAATAGTAACTTTCCAATATGAATGTGAAATTTCGATATCTAAAAAGGGATTTGAAATTACGAATTGTGACAGGCGGCCCCCTTAATTATATAAGGCGGCCCCCTTAATGATTAAGGGGACCGGCCATCTGATGGTCGGGGTTACTGTTTTCTTTATCACTTTTTGACCATTTTCACCCTATCCTTCCCAAAATTCACAAACATATTTTGTCCCATACTATCCCTCAAAATTTACCTTCTTAAACCACATTTCTCATACACTATAAATACCCTCTTCCCATCATTTATGCCATCACATCCAAACATGTCATCCCCCAACAACCAAAAACCCAAGATTTCAAGAACCGCAAGGATCTCCGTCAAACCCGTTTGGAGGAGGAAACTTGATTCTTGTCATAACTCAAATGATGTTGTTCCAAGTCAACCAACAACTAAACCTCAAACCCACACTAATGACTCATCTCACAACCTATCATCCACTCATGCCGTCATTAATGCTTCTTCTTATGATGAGCATGCTCAATCCCAAAACAACAATCCCAATCTCTCAATCGATACTTCACATGTTGCTCATTCAACAAAAACACCATCCACTCATGAACCTCTTCCACCCATATCATGTTTTCATGACTACCCAAGCTCAACCATGTCTCCACCACCAAGAGTACCACCACCACATCCTACAACTTCACATGTCATTCCTATGTTGCATGTTCAAACTTTCACCCAAGACAACTATCATGCTCCACCACCATCACCTTCCTCCGAACACTTGAAGTTCATTGAGGAGCTAAAAGAGGCTCACTAGCTTAGTGCTCTTTTAGCATTACATCTTGCTCAACGCAATTTGGATCCACCTCAATCAAGCTCACCATCATCACCACACAACATTAACCAAATTGAGAAGCATGTTAACAATTGCCCTTGTTGCATCTTCCTCCAACAACAAACCATTGCATTGAATGAGCACTTTACTTGGATTGAGTATCTTCTTACTAGATCTCAACAAACACCATCACTTGAACAACATCAAAACCCTCAACCAAAAAACCCAACTTCAAATCCACCACCTCCAAGCTCCACATCTCCAAACTCACCAACATCCATGCACCCAAAATTTTACCTCCATTAAGCTACCAACATGATCATATGTTTCTTATTTTCAAATAAAACACCTCAACCATTTTGGGATGCAAGAAAGTTATATGAAACTCTTTGTTGGCACAATAGGATATTCTACTTAGTTTAGAATTCTATCATTATGGCTTATGTAACAATGATTATGTGGTTGACATAATCATTTTAAATTAATGAATGCTTTTATATGTGTTTAAAATTCTTCTTTGCCATGCTTGTTATTTGTGATTTGTACGTTATATAGTTTTGCTTGTGCTTCTAATATTTTTCTTGCAAGAATTCCATAGCTCGAACCCTTGGTGCCCTCAAACGAGGGGGAGCATACATCAAGGGGGAGCTTTCACCTTATCGGCTTAAACCTTTTTGATTCTACAAAAAGGGGGATAAGTGAATATAAACTCACTAAATACTTGTCTAAAAATTAATTTTTGGATTCAATGAGTTTTAGGTTTTGTAATCATCAAAAAGGGGGAGATTGTTGATATAAATAAATGACTAAAAACGTTATTCATATCTTTCGATATCTATATGTTTTGATAATCACAAAACGAAAACTCATCAAACCAAAGATCATGACGTAAACAAGTATTTAGTAGTAAATAATCACTTCTACCATCTAATCACTTAAGGTATGAATAAACAAAGTGTATAATGCATTATAAGATCAAAGGGGTATTAAATTAATTATTACAAAGTTTATTTTAATATATAAACTTATTATATATTTTTGAAAAACACTTTTGGTAATAAAGAAAAATGTTTTAATCACACTAAATATATGAATTCAAAATTTTAACCAAAATCAGTTAGTTTTTCACCAAATAAACTTTCCCCACTAAAAGACAGGATTTCTGGCCGTTACAGCTGGGCGGCCCCCTTAATTATAAGGGGCGGTCCCCTTAATTTTAAGGGGACCGGCCATGATTTAAGGGGACTGGCACGCTCCAGTTGTCAGAAATCTTTGCCTATAAATACCACCTTAAATCTGAAATTTTTCCTCACATTTTTGCACTAAAAGCTTTCTGATTCAAACCTCCATTTCCATCTTAAAAATCCTTTGATCATATAATTCATAAGCCTTTGTTTCCAAGTGATCCAAAGCCTCATCCATTTAAGTGAAAGGAGAAGAATACTTCTATTTATCAAGACTAGAAGTATTACAACTTAGTATCATCTTGCTATCTAAGTTGTTTGATCATTTCATCTTGTATATCATTCATTCTTTGGTGAATATAGTGTATACATTGGTTAGCTAGATTTAGATATAGGATCTAGATTTATTGAAGGTGTGAAGTGATACTAGAAGTGAAGAAGTAGAGGTGCATAGGATTAGTAGTAGAAGAAATAAGAAGTGGTAGTATATTGAAGTAGAGATTAGTTGTGAAGACAAAGTAGTTGAAGCCTTGAAGTTGAGAAGACCTTGAAGCCTAGAAGTTGTGAAGAAGTATATATATCTTGGAGTAGTGGATAGAACTAAGTAGTGAAGGTTTGAAGAAACAAGTGGCGTGAAGAAGAAGAGTTAGGAAGTAGAAAGGTGTGAAGTAAAAAGGTGTGAAGAAGAATTGGTGTGAAGTAGATTGGTGTGAAGAAGTTGTGATCGAGTTGTGACGTAGTTGTGGTGTGTAAGGTTTTCTCCGCCATAAGGGAGGTTTTTGATCTAGTGAAGAAAACTCTCGAGTAGGTGACTCGGGGAATGGAGTAGGGCAAGGAAGGTGTCCTTGTAGCCGAACCACTATAAATCCTTTGTCTCTCGGTTTGATCTTTCCATCTCTCACTCTTTGATTATTTACTTGTTAGCATTTCATACATAATTATAATTGCTTGTGTTGTGCATATATTGATTTCACATAAAGATCAAACTAGGATTCATTCATAACATTAATTTTATAAAAACAAACCAAGTATATAAACTCTTATTAAAACATATATACATATATATGCTAATATATGATATATGAAATTGTAAATTCTTTCCCAACATTATATATAAGTAGTGTTTATACGAAAACAGTAAATAAACTAGTATGTATATTTTTGCATTAAAGAGTTTTGAAATTTACGTCTATTCTTTAGAAGCAAACTTTTATAAAACAAATAAAACGAAAAAGACGTAAAACTATTCAACCCCCCTTCTAGTTTTCCACATGAGAGACGCCAACGTCAAGACAAACATGCGGTAATCCAGGATTTGATGAAGCAATTGGCTGCAAAAAAGGGGCAGTCGAACTCAACGTCAACTCCATTGGCATCAACTCCATCGATGTCAACTCCATTGGCAACAACTTCATTGACGTCAACTCCATTGATGCCAAGTCCATTGACACCACCAGAAGTAACATTCCATCTTTTATTGACCCTTTTAAAAACTGCTGCAGTCTTCTTAAACAATTTATATTGTAGGTGTCTCTGGTGAACATTAATCATATCAACAACAGTGCTGATGCGGATGCCGGAACACGTGTTTCTGGATGTGAGAAAGTTGCGAGCATTCAGAAGTCTAACGGACTATCAACTTTGGATAAGGAAAAGGAAACAAGTGTAAGTAATAAAACTTCCACATGCGTTTTTTTAAATCTACATGCATGTCTTATTTACTGTGTTTTATATGTATAGGTAACTGTTAAATCTGTCGCATCTAAGAAAATGACTAGAGCAAAACGAAAGGATGCACGTCAAGCTTCCCAATCACAAGAAGATGAGTCTTCATTACTAGTACTACCACAAGTATGTATTTAAACATGTTCATATATTATTTTGTTTAACTAATTTCTGATACATACATGCAACAAATCATTTTTTTAGGTAATTAAGTGCAAACTGTGGCACTCAAAGAGAACAACTATTATTCCTTTGGGCAGCGTATACAAGAGTGATGGAAAAAAAATGCTTCATAACAAACCACTCCCCAAGGATTGCTACAAAGTGTCTATTGATAAATCCTTACAGGATGCAGCTTGCATATCGGATGTAGGAGGTAACGGATTCAAAACAGTTATGCAGGCAGTAGGTGGTTTTTATGCATGGCCAAAGGAGCAAGTGATTTTGGAAGATCAGGTACATACATGCATGTGTTTTATCAACATATATATATATATATATATATATATATATATATATATATATATATATATATATATATATATATATATATACTAGGCGAGTACCCGTGCATAGCAACGGAATTCCTAGCGGTAAATAATTAATGATTTGTGATATTGTGGTGAGTGTATGTAGCGTTCAAAATAGAACGTGAACCGATCATAATGTAATTGCAAAACGGTTGTACTATATGATAACTAAAGTCTAGAAAAAATTCTTAACATCTATCAAACAACATATAAAAACATTTAATGAAACTGAAAGTAAAACATTACATTAGTTATGAGATAAAAACTAACAACACACGTTACTCTTCGCGTAAAACTTCTTGATAAACGACATTTGAGGTGTAGATTCCTGCTTGACGGAACTCTTTAACTGGTTTAACCAATACCTTTGTTGTTCTACGGGATATCCCTCTAGACAATGCCACATAAAGCTGGCCATGCGAGAAAACAGAGTCGGGCAAATAGACACCCATATTTGGAATTGTTTGGCCTTGAGCTTTATTAATAGTCATCGCAAAGCTAAGGCGAATAGGGAACTGTGTTCTCTTTAGTTTAAAAGGGAACATGTCTTCTTCTGATGGAGCAAGAGGAATTCTTGGTAAGAGCACTCTAACTCCAGCGTGTTGTCCGACAGCAATCTCAGCATTGATGACATTTGGGTCAAAACGTTTACATATCAACCTCGTGCCATTACATAATCCATTTTCCGGATCAAGATTCCTTAAAAGAATAATTGGGCATCCTATTTTCAAACGCAAGCAATGAGGGGGCAACCCACTCACGTTGAGCGAGTTTAAGAATTCCAAAGGATAGAAGTTGTGGGTGTCGTCTTCTGCTTCATCAAAACTATAATAAACCTTCTCTTCGCCAGGAAATCTTTCAATCAACATACCATTAATGCTGTCAACATGCTCATTTTTAGTGGATAAAATTGCTCTTGAAACTATATCAGTAGATGAATGAACGTTGGCGACGAAGGAAGGAAACACTTCATCGATTAATGCATCCTTTGAGGCAGCCTCTTCAGTGTAAGGGACGGTCATGTCATCAGGTATGCGTATATAGTCTTCATCGATGACCTCTTCAACTCCGTCACCAACTCGTAATAGGAAGTTTGAAAACCATGGGTCTGTCCGTGCCCTCATGTTTATGGTTAACCGCATTTTTTTTATTATCGACCAAAGAGGTGACATCCGTAGACTCGAATCTACAATCTGCGCTCGTGTTCCACGTCTAACGACCGGTAAAACCTGTCTAAAATCCCCTCCTAAAACCATTATCTTGCCGCCGAATGGAAGTTTGACCCCGGTAATGTCTTGCATGGTTCGATCAACCGCCTCCACACCTTGCCTTTTAGCCATTGATGCTTCATCCCAGATTATCAACTTGGCTTGGCGAAGTAGCTTAGCAAGGCCACTTTGTTTTTTGATGTTGCATACTGAGTTTGTATTAAGATTGATGGGAATCTTAAATCGAGAGTGAGCAGTTCTTCCCCCTGTCATGTTATTTGCCGCAGCTCCTGACGAAGCGGTGGCAAGTGCAATAAGACCACGAGAACGAACAGTGGCAAGCAAAGCTTTATACAAGAATGTTTTACCAGTTCCTCCAGGGCCATCAATAAAAAACACTCCCGAAGAATCTTCATCAACATGTCTCATGATTGTATCATATGCGACTTTTTGATTAGTGTTGAGGGAATGTCGAGCGAGTATATCTTCATCTTGTACAACGATCAATTTATTTAAGACGTAGGATGGTTAGAAATCGTATTTATACCTCAGACGTGGTAGGACGATTGTAAAGTCTTTGATCGACTTTAACGGATGCATTTAATTCGACCCTATACTTGTCAAGCGGACCAAGGTTACCAAGTGTTCGAAATGTCTGAACATATGGGTTTGGTGCAAGAACACGTGATAAGATCTTAACAATCTCTTTATCAAGATTAGGCCATTGTAACCTATGCTCAAGTTCGGATTCTGCATCATAAAAGTATAACTGCAAGTACCTTGGCTGTCCGTCTCTAGGAAGCAACTGGTCCATTCTATGATATATCCCTCCATTCGCACGAAAAGTATATACTCCAGAGTTCCTAACGTTGTATGTTTTGTCCAACTTTACACCCATCGATGCGAAAGAAAAGTTTGTGTTGTACGCACGTATGTTTTTCCTAAACATTTTTCCTAAGTCACATTGCGACGTGAATAGGTTGTATAGTTCTGGAGGAATGTCTAAGGCCTTCAAAGTTGTTTTCCCGTTCATGCAACAAAAAGTAGGAAACTCATATTGTATTTTCTTTGCTCCACAAATGACACATGGTGGTTGCTCCTTCAATACACGATGCTCTTTAGGAAGGCCATCGTACACGAAAGCATACGGATCATCTAGTTTTGAAATTTCAAACATGTATAAATAAGATGATACAAAATTCCGTAAAGAAGAACATATTATGGAAAATAATTTTACCTATGTTGGTTTCACGTGTCAAGTCTGAAAGATTTTGTGTCATTCCTTCCATTGTGTGTTCTTCCATGTTAGCATTTGGGTCTACACCAACAGTGGTTCCTACATAGGTATAATGTAAATACATGGAGTAAAGAGCAAAAGCAACTCTTTAATGAAGCTTACCATCCGTAGTTTGATTGTACTCTTGATCAAACAGGGGCAACAATACGCTACTACCGTGTCGATAATCTAGTTTTGAAATTTCAAACATGTATAAATAAGATGATACAAAATTCCGTAAAGAAGAACGTATTATGGAAAATAATTTTACCTATGTTGGTTTCACGTGTCAAGTCTGAAAGATTTTGTGTCATTTCTTCCATTGTGTGTGCTTCCATGTTAGCATTTGGGTCTACACCAACATTGGTTCCTACATAGGTATAATGTAAATACATGCAGTAAAGAGCAAAAGCAACTCTTTAATGAAGCTTACCATCCGTAGTTTGATTGTACTCTTGATCAAACAGGGGCAACAATACGCTACTACCGTGTCGATAATCTGGTTTTGCAATTTAAATAATGTATTAATAAGATGATACAAATTTCCGTAAAGAAGAACATAATATGAAAAATTATTTTACCTATGTTGGTTTCACGTGTGAAGTCTGAAATATTTTGTGTCATTCCTTCCATTGTGTGTGCTTCCATGTTAGCATTTGCGTTCGCTATTTTCTGCTCTTTACGTCGTTGGTAACGGGATTTGTCCCGTTGTTTCTTTGCTTGAATTTTTCTGTCTACACCAACAGTGGTTCCTACATAGGTATGATATAAATACATGTAGTAAAGAGCAAAAGCAATTTCTTTAATGAGTACAGTTTTTTACCTAAGGTGGTTTCACGTGTCAAGCCTGATAGATATTGTGTAGCTTTTACCGGTGTCTGTGCGTCCATGTTACCATTTCTTTCTGCTATTTTCTTTTCTATACTTCGTTGGTAATAAAGCCTGTTGTAGTCTCTTTTTTTTGAATAGCCGGGTCTACACTTACATTGGTGCTTACAGATGTTGATTTATAGGAACGTGGTTTTTGAAATGGTGTTATATTTTCTTTATTTCTTGACATGTTTTGAGGCGATGGTGTTTGTAATGGCATGTTTATTGGAGCTTCATTAGTATTTAGCATATTGTACAATATTCCGAATGGTACCCTATTAGGAGCAATATTTATGTGACTCGAACTTTCTTCAAAGTAGCCAGAGTTGGTCTTCCCTTTTTTCCCCGTTTGCCTTGCACGTGCATCTTTATTAGAAAATGCTTTGCGTTTTTCTAGCATAAAATTGAACGAAACA